>WSYH01001994.1:0-99398 GCA_036426205.1 Ascaphus truei | reverse complement strand
CACACACCCACTGATACACACACACACACACA
The DNA here is from genome assembly GCA_036426205.1 of Ascaphus truei. Taxonomy (NCBI): domain Eukaryota; kingdom Metazoa; phylum Chordata; class Amphibia; order Anura; family Ascaphidae; genus Ascaphus; species Ascaphus truei. Next base: position 99,366 of record WSYH01001994.1, on the reverse strand, counting down.
CACACTGATACACACACACACACACACATAAATACAAACACACAAACACACACACACTGATACACACACACACAAACACACTGATACACACACACACACTGATACACACACACACACACACACTGATACACACACACACACACACACTGATACACACACACACACATACTGATAAACACACACACACACACAGATACAAACACACACACACACACACCCCGCCAGCCCCTGCACCGCCCGCACAACGCGCAGCCTCCATTGCCCGCCCCCGAGCCTATCTCCCACACCAAGTGGACGGGGGGGAAGTGAGCACCGGGGGGCAAATGTGGGAGCGCGCCGGGGGGCAAAGGTAGGCGCGCGCCAGGGGGCAAAGCCAGGCGCGCGCGCCGGGGGGCAAAGGCAGGCGCGTGCGCCGGGGGGCAAAGGCAGGCACGCGCGCCGGGGGGCAAAGGCAGGCGCGCGCGCCGGGGGGCAAAGGCAGGCGCATGCGCCAGGTGGGCAAAGGCAGGTGCGTGCGCCTGGGGGGCAAAGGCAGGCGCGCGTGCCGGGGGGCAAGGGCAGGCGCGCGTGCCGGGGGGCAAGGGCAGGCGCACCACCGCTACCACCTCCTATTGGCTGGGACCCGGGACAGAAGGGGGACACTCACTGCACACAGGGAAGCCGGGAGCGGGAAGGCAGTCACGTGTGCACTTCACAAAGTGGAAGCCCCGCCCCCGGCTTCCTCTGACATGCCTGCGACCAATCCCCTGCGGGCCGGCCGGCATTCTAAGTCCCGCCCCCGGCATCATCATTCATCCAATCCCCTACGGGCCGGCCGGCATTCTAAGTCCCGCCCCCAGCATTTTCCATCATTCAGTCCCCCCGGCAGCATTCACACATAGAAAATACTTACCGGCCGCCGCACCGCCGCTGCCCCGCAATACCGGGACCAGGGACAAAAACCGGGACAAAAACCGGTACAGACTTAAACCGGGACAGGCCACAAAAAACTGGGACTGTACCGGTAAAACCGGTACGAATGGTCACCCTAACTATCTCGCCAACTTTGAGCTCTGGATCTACAGCTTGACGTTGCTTCCTAATTCTCTTCCTGCCTTCCTTGACTCTTTTTCCACTGTCTCAGAGGAGTATGTGTCACTGCTGATCTTCTCCTTCTATCACTTGCCCTCTTGACCCCAATCCATCCCATCTCCTAAACCCTCTTGCTCCTTCTGGAATCCCTATGCTCACACACATTTTTAACTCCTCCCTCTATTCTGGAAATGTTCCCTCCTCCTTCAAACATTCAACAGTTATACCATTGCTCAAAAACAGCAAGCTTGACCCCACCTGTCTTTCAAACTATCGACCTGTCTCCCTCCTGCCTTTTGCCTCTAAACTCCTTGAACGTCTATATTCTCTCGCTTTCTCCACTTTCTCAACACCTATTCTCTCCTGGACCCTCTACAATCTGCCTTCCGCACTGCTCACTCAACTGAAACAGCCCGCACTAAAATAACTAATGACCTCCATGCTACCAAAGACAGAGGTCATTACACTTTGATCATATTACTTGACCTCTCTGCAGTATTTGACACGTGGACGACCATCTCCTCCTTCACATTCTCCATACTCTTGGTATTCATAGCAAAGCTCTATCCTGGATCTCCTCTTAGGCTAAGGCCCGCTGCCTCAGACCACGCGCCCGCACTGCAGACAGGCGGCGCGTGGAGAGGCACCTGGGGCTTTTTCCGGTCCAAAGGGACCATTTTTGCGAGTGGGTGGGGGGGCGCGGCCATGATGTGGGGGGCACGGCCATGACATGAGGGGGCGGGACCGCCTGTCAGCCGTTTAGCTCCTCAGCCATTGTCGCTGAGCCCCTCAACTCCTCACACACAGACACGCACTCACACACACACACAGACAGGCACACACAAAGACAGGCACACACACAGACAGGCACACACACAGACTACCACTTACGCACTCACAAATACACATGGGGGGATGGGTGGGGGGTGAATCAGAGCCCGGGGGATCGGAGAAAGGGGGGAATCGGAAGGGACACCCCCCCAAGTGGAGAGAGTCTGTGGGATGGAGCAGGGGGGACTTCCTTGGTGCTGCAGTTTATTTAAAATCGCTGCTTTCCCACCACACTCTCCTCCCCGCTCCACGAAGCCTCCCCTCCTCATTGGCTCACAGCCACACCACGTGACACGTCGCCGCTTGGGATTACAATTCTCTTGAATCCCCTGCCGGCTGACGCGTCACAGCGTGTAGTGAGCTGTGCAGCCAGGGGGGACCGGGACCGGCTCGGGAGGATTCCCCTGCTGGTGGGGAGTGCTCGTGCGGCCGCCCGCGCCGCCGGGCGCAGTGGGTCCCAGCCCTTACCTCTCCCATCATAATTTCAGTGTCTGCTAACACCTCCTCCTCCTCTATCGATCTCTCTGTGGGTCAACCCCAGGGCTCTGTCCTGGGACTTCTCTTATCTCTGTATACACTTTCTCTAGGTGACCTAATCACATCTCTTGGGTTTAAATTTAACCTCTACAGTATGCTGACGACACACACAAATTAACTTTTCAACCCATGACCTTACGCATGCTGTACAGACCAAAGTTTCTGAATGCCTCTCTGCGATACCATCTTGGATGGCCCTCCGCCGACTTAAACTGTAACCTCCTGCTGTCTGGCCTTCCTGCTTCTCTCCTGTCCCCCATACAATCTATCCTAAACACTGCTGCCAGAATCACTCTACTCTTTCCTAAATCTGACTCAGCATCTCCCCTGCTGAAATCACTCTCCTGGCTTCCTATAAAATCCTGCATCTCTCACTCAATTCTCCTCCTCACTTTTAAAGCTTTACACTCTTCTGCCCCTCCTTACATCTCAGCCCTAATTTCTCGCTATGCACCATCTCGACTCTTGTGTACTGCTCAAGGATGTCTTCTCTCTACCCCCTTTGTATCTAAAGCCCTGTCCTGCCTTAAACCTTTCTCACTGACTGACCCACACCTCTGGAATGCCCTTCCCCTCAATAGCCGACTAGCACCCTCTCTATTAACCTTTAAGACTCACATTAAGACACACTTGCTTAAAGAAGCATATGAGTAATACCATGGCTAATACTATACATATGATACATAAAACTTGGCCCCCTTCACGCACTTACCAGAATGCCCTCTTATTGTCTCTGTAAGATTTTCCTACCTCCCAATTAGATTGTAAACTCTTCGGAGCAGGGACTCCTCTTCCAAAATGTTATTTTTATGTCTGAAGCACTTATTCCCATGATCTGTTATTTGTATTATTTGTTATTTATATGATTGTCACGTGTATTACTACTGTGAAGTGCTATGTACATTAATGGCGCTACATAAATAAAGACATACATACCCTAATCATCAGAAGACAATTTAATTTAACCTCCTCCCTCCATCGCAGTTTCCAGTGATTTTAGGAATCTCATAGCTAATGATCTGTAAGCCACAAATTGACTGGAAGACTCGGACAGTCATATTGCACTGCCAGCTTTCCTGCTTGCTTAAAATTCCTTCACTGGAGTGCATGAGAATGCACCAGATATCTATCGCCAAAGAAAATCTGCAGCCCATCCAATACTTGAAAAGCTGATAAACTTCCCCCTCATCGTCCCTATGACTGTCCCATCGAGTTACTACCAGATGCATCCATTCTCTTTGGAAGGATCTATTCACTCTATGAACCAGAGTTCTAGGTTTTAAGGGAATGCCTTCAATAAACCTCCACTTCCCCGGCAGGCGCAGCTCTCTTCATGGGAAAAAAAGATGGGTCCTTGCGCCCCTGTATAGCCAATCAGGAGCTGAATTATATCATGGTAAAGAACAGGTACACTGTACCTCTAATTCCTGAAATATTGGAAAGAATCTGGTCACCAAGATCATTACCAATTTGGACCTCTGCAGAGCGTACAATTTGGTTCGTATCAGACCCGGTGACGAGTGGAAGACGGCTTTCCGGACCTGCTTTTGGCACTATGAGTATCCCTTTGGACTCTGCTACGCACCAGCTACCTTACAGCACCTAATCAACAATATTCTTCGAGAGCTACTGGACCAGTTCATAGTTGTGTATCTCAATGACATCTTGGTTTTCTCAGACAATCTTCAGGAGCCCCAGAAGCATGTCCAAATTGTCCTGGAGTGCCTCGGAAGGTGTGAACTATACATTAAGTTAGAGAAATGTGAATTTGAAACAACCTGAATGCAATTTCTCGGATATATCCCCTGAGGGACTAAGTATGGATCCAGGCTGTGATAGAATGGCCAGTTCCAAAAAATGATAAAGAAATTCAGAGGTTCGTGGGGTTCGCTAATTTCTACAGACAATTTATTAAGAACTTCTTAGGCTTAGGTATAATCGCCCCAATTACCAAACTCACCCGGAAAGGACCCCCATTCGAATAGACTCCAGAAGCCGATTCTGCATTTGAATGATTAAAATCACTCTTTACCTATGCCCCTATCCTCGTTCATCCAAACTCCGAACATCCATTCATCTTGGAGGTTGATGCCTCCAACTCAGCTTTGGTGCTATTCTTTCCCAAAGAGTTAGGCAAAAATTGCTCCTTCATCCATGCGCCTTTTACTCGTACCAGATGTCGGCAGTGGAAAGGGACAACGACATTGAAAACAAGTAACTCGGCTATAAAGGCTGCATTTTCAGAATGGAGACACTTATCTGAGGGGGCCACTCATTACGGATCACAGGAACCTAGAATTTTTTCACTCAGCAAAGAGCTACCAAAAACACATTTCCTAGGCATCATGTTTTCTTCTGACTTCCTTACCAGGATGAAGAGAGACTATTCCAATGACTCCTTTCTTAACAACCCACCACCGGATGTTGAACTGTTACTACAGGATGGCTTATGGAATTTTAAAGGCCTTCTGTTCGTCAATAAGGAAGTAAGACTAGAAATGCTCCAACTAATGCATGACTCCCAACTGACTGGCAACCTGTATGTGTGCTCAAGACACAGGATCTGTAGTCCCGCTCATTTTGGTGGCCCAAACTGGCACAAAACATCAAAGACTACATTCTCTCAGACGAGATCTATGCCATAACCAAAGTTCCTCAAGCATCCCCAGTGGGTTTGTTGCAGTCTCTTCCATCCCCACTAGTCATTGAGGATCAATATCAATGGACTTTATAGTAGCTGGCAATTACTCAACTATAGCGCTATATCCCAAAACAAATCAAATATATCAAATATACAAATTGTTTACAAACAATCTAATGTAACATAAACATAAAATCAAGTAATATATCAAGAAAAAAATTTCTGAGTATCCACTTAGATCGTAAAGTCCTGCAGTCGTGAGTCCTCTGGGATTATCCAAATCCCATAGAAACAGTCTTTGCAAATAGAGTCCTCCTTGATGCTGGAACTTTCACTTGTGCTCAATACAATGCATGAAAAATATAAAAATCTAGAGAAACAACGATGAGTAGCACACTTAATTAAAGATGCTGTCACCTCTGTGAAAATGGTAACACTAGATGCTAGTTCACCCTAAACACACCAGAAATGGTGATGGAAATGACCATAAAAATACACACACCACCACCAAGCAGTTAACCTTTTACAGCCTGGATCAGTAATCTGGGTGTAACCCAATCAATTAAAATGTATCTTATTACACCAACGTACTCCTAGATTACACCGTGAATGATAGTTAATAGAGAACACTCACATCAATGAGTTGAAGATGAAAAAATTGCACCTCTACTGGATGGACATTTCTCAGCAATAATATGTGGAAAAGAAAAATGAAAACATAGCACAGAACTGTTATATACCAACATTTAATGAACCAACATTTAAAAACAAACACTTAGAATAAAACTCACTAATTCCTTCATTCTTTGTAAGCCTTTCAGCCTTTAAGCCGGGTTGTGGGGGCCCTTTGATGTATCTTTCCTCTTTGGCTGCTTTGATCCTTGCCTCTGTGGGTCCACATGTAGAGCCTGCTCTGTTATTACTTCCTGGTATTCCTCAGCATTGCCTGTGACTCCGATACAGGGGTTCCAGGTTTGGCATAGAGCTTCAAATAGTCCCACAGCAAAAGGGTATCAATAAATAAGCTACTTAGAAATGTGTAACGGATAGAAAACCTCACCCTAGGAGCCCCACATTAAATCATATGAGACAGGGGGGTACAATTTACCTCAAAGTTCTGGAGAAACTTCAGTTCTACCTCGGGAATCAGTTTGAATTTAACCTCTAGCAATCACCCCCATTCTAACGGTCAGACTTAAAGGACCAGTCAAAACCTGGAGCAATATTTAAGTTGTTTTGTTTGCCATCTCCTGGATGACTGGGCTGACTTCCTACTTTTAGCAGAGTTCTCCTATAACAACTTGTATCCTCAACGCAGCAGAGCCCATTGTTTTTGAATTTTGTTTTAGTAGACAATAAGGAGGAGTTCATCGTGGAGAAGATCCTGGACTCCAGATTAGTTTGGGAAAAACTGAAATATGTGGTCTAGTGGATGGGCTACGGTCCTGAGAACCAGAAAATGTAGTCCATGCCCCACGGTTGGTGAAGGCCTTCCAACAGAGATACCTAAACAAACCTAAAAAGGGATCATCAGGGGGGTGCTTTTTGATAGGGGGAGTGGTGTCAGAAAGGTCCCTGAAGACAGTTGAACTCAGGTCCTTCCTGCTTCTATCTGGCAGTTCTTCCTCGCTGCCATCAGGACTGGTGATCCTGGCTGCCTGAGTATGCAGACAGCTCACTACTGATCCTTGCTTGTGCTTCCTGGTGCTTCCTGGATAGAGTATCTCTCTGCCTTGCTGCATGTTTTTTTGTTCCTGTTACCCTTACCTGACCCCTGCTTGTCTCTCACTGCCTGCCCCACACGTTTTCCTGTGACCTCGACTACGCCTCTAGCGGCCTGCCTCCAACCTCTGCCTATGACCCCGACAGCGAATACTGCTGTGGGGCCTCCGACCTCTGCCTGTGACCCTGACTTCGACATCACTGCTCTTCCTATCCTGCTATTTCCAGCCACTGGGATTCACTCCACAGTTGCTGTAATACTTGACAGGGAGGTGAGTACAAGAGCATTTAGAAATGAGAGAGGGTCGGGATTGGAGAGAAAACCCCAGAAGCATGGGGAAGCATGGAAAGAAAGAGGATGTGTGAGGACTTGTAGGGGTGAGTTTTAGTGCAGGGGGTATTGCTGTGTAATGTCAGAGGGCACAGATAGGAAAGGAGTTAATGTGAACTGAGAAGTGGAGAAGGAAGGAGAGATGGAGAAATATGAATGGAGTTAGAGAAATAATGAAGATGGTAGAAATAAAGTTGTACAGAGGCGGCACATTTTATTTGAGTGTGGCTAGCTCCGCAAGCCGGGGGATGCCCCGGCATGCTGCCGCACTCCCTCGGCGTGCCGCGCGTCATCGACGCGCGGTCACGCGTCATCGGGTGCCTGCGCCCCCTGCACGCGCGTCCAGAGCTCCCCGAGGGAGCCCTGGTGTCCCGCGATGTGGGGGACGGTGGCAGGGGGTTCCGGGGGACCCGGTGGACCCGGCGAGTGGAGGGAGAAAGCCCCGATCGGAGGGCGCTCCTCCGCGGCTTCGGCGCGCGCCAGGCACATCCCGGCGCGCGCCTGGTTACTGTATCGGCCGAGACCGGGCAAATGCTCAAATAAACTCGGCCGCAGCAGTAGTTTGAAAAGAAGGTTAGAGCAAATATAAAGTAGTACTAGTGCAAGTTTAGTTGTGAGTACTGGGTACTGAAACTGCAGTTAGGAAAAGTGCAAAGTGAAAGATCTGCTGTGACATGGCCTTTCCCTGGATTAAAAAGGCAGCACACATAAAGCTTATCTATAGCTGATGAGTCAAGCAGGGAGCTGGTTAATTGCAGCTAGAGGCAATATGCCAGTCTCCACCTGGCTCATAAAGCAGGTTTAAATGTGTGCGTGCAAACTGCATGTGTCTCGAGCACAGAGGGACTGTGCTGCCAGAGAGAGATCCCCGGATCCAGACTCTCTATTCCAGGGTGCAGCGGACCCTGGAACCCGCCAGAGTTTTCACCCCATTGACACTAACCCATACCAGAACTGACTTAAAGAGCCCCATGTTTACAGGTATCTCTTTGGTCTTTGGGGTCCGAGGTTGGTAAGAGGCCTAGCCTCCCAACACTGCAGATAGGGACTGGGATATTTGAGTTAGCCCTTACAAAGGCATATGCCTGTTTCATTTGTTTGTTTTCCATGCTGACATGAAGCTGTATTGTTTAAAGCCATGGGCTAAATAAAAGAAAATATTCTCCTTTCCAGCACCGTTAAACTCCAGAATCCTTGTCACTCCTGTATGCCCGCAGACCTGGCAAGACCCCAATACTGAGTTGGGAAGGGTATTACCACGCACCCACAGCAGTGAGGGCGTGCCCGGAGTGTGGTATGGCGTTGCCGGGCCTGTTGAAAGATAGTTAGTGATACTTGCAATGCCTTGGGAGTACAGCGTAAGAATAGTGGTGTCCGTGCGCCAGAGTCCAGGGATCCAGAAGTCAAGAGTTGTCAAGTTCGTAAGCCAAAGTCCAGGGGTTACAGAGGTCAGCAAGGTAGAGTTCGTAAGCAGGGTTCAAGGGCAACAGAGAGCAGGGTAGTCCAGGACGAGCAGAGGTCAAACCAGGGAGATCCAGAGATAAGCAGGAGCAGGAACAAGCTGGAACACAGAGGAGAGCCAAGCATAGGACTGCACACACAGGGATAACAGAAGCTATGCAGAGCAATGATAGAAAGGACAGACAGGGGTTATAAAGGAGGGAACACCAGTAGGAAAGAGAGGAGGAGCAGAAGGTGAAGTGGGAGACAGCAGGGATAGGTGAGGAGGAGAAGAGGAGGAGACAGGGGAACCAGTAAGGGAGATCGCTTTCAGGGCATGAGAGGAGGAGTCAGGAGGCTAGAAACCCTTAGAAGAGGAGCGTGTGCATGTGCCCTCTGTAATATGAGAGTGCGCGCGCACAGGCTGCATCACGAGGTGCGCGGAGCGCCACAGGGCCACCCGCAGAGGAGGATGGAGGAACGGAGGGAACAGCCGCCGGAGGTAAGGGGATAGGAGCAGATACCGAGGGGGGCTGAGAGTGGGGAACGCCGCAGCAGGGGCTCGGGAACCGTGCATATGCGCGAGTCTTGCGGGGCGCGCGCCGTGGTACCGGAACAGCGTCAGAAGCTGCCGGAGAGGGACAGGTGTGGGTAAAAGAAGGGAGGCTGGCAGGGGAAGGGACAGAGAGGGTAGGTGAGCATGTGACATTAGGGACACATGAAGGGGAAGGAATCCCCTGAACTGTCACAATCCTGAGCCAGTAGGTGTGCAGTTGTCCATTTCTTTTTTCACTTTTGTTGAACTCCCTATTAAACTCTGCAATGTATCCCACTTAAAAATGGTCCTCTTTTAAGATGGGACGCTGCTTGCCCCCTGCAGTGGATTGCCTCTTTTATGAGTCAACAACCTGGTATGTGAGGTAAAGCTCTCACATAAGATCCCTATGCATTGCGCTCAAAGTACATAGTATTGTATTATATAAAGATGATTTAATAATCAGAAATACCAATATTCCTATAGAGAAAGGTATATAATACACCTCATATGTACCACTAACATGAAAGAATAAAGTTTTATTATCCATCAACAACGATGTAAAGTGTGAGTTATTTACAGTGATAGTTAAAAATCCCCAAAGAGGGGCACTACAATACTACTAACCATAGATGGGTAAAGTATCCAAATATAGTATTGGTTTAACAGTATCGATTGGCATCCAGACAATGTAGCAAGCTCCTACCTGTCATGGTCGCCTAGACCTCCTGCCTAGCCATAGCTTCTTTGTCCACCGGGTGTGCTGCTGCCTTCTGTTTCCTCTGGGTTCCTCTGTCTGTCTGTCTGTCCTCTTGTTGCTCCTCTCTCTGTCTTATAGCTCTGCTTCCTGTTTGTTTCCTTGCCTTTGTTTCAAGTCAGACTCCTATTGCACATGCTTCTGTCTCTGATCCTGATCTGTTCCTGTCCCCATCTGTATTTGATTCTGTTCTTAGTAAAGGCCCTTGCTGGTAATCTGGCTTGTCCCTGGTTATTCCTTGCTCCCCGGTCTCAGTCCCTGCTCCCTGTTCTCAGTCCCTGCTCCCGGACCTGTCCTGCCCCGCCTGTCCTGTTCCAGTCTCCTCGTTGCTGACCTCTGCTTGTTACCTGACTTCGCTACCTGCCGCCTGCCTCGGACCCCTGCTTGTTTCCTGACCTCGCTATCTGCCACCTGACCTCTGATCTCTGCTTGTGACCCCTACTATGCTCCTGCTGTTCCGGCCACCGAGATCCTATCCGCCACAGTAGTCTCCCGTGACACTACCGATAGAGATAGCATATAATAAATACCCCTATGTCAATATATATAGTGGTGGTGACTATAAAGCGCTTATTAGCAAAGATAACCTTGGTATGTTATCTACCTAGATGGACAAATAGGTGGTTCCTAAAAGTATAGGATCTAGTAGGGAATACATTAGTAATGTATCATATGTCATCATTTGTCAGCTAGTGAATAACACTTCACAAATACTGTAGATGCATATATAGCCACATTCAAAGTATAATGGACATGACCCCTTCAATTAAAATCGGTGAAGACAATTGCCAAGCACATATTGCAGCATAAATAGCCAATAATGAATAAATGCCTCAACTGCAGTCAGTGTATAGCTCTGTAAAATATAGGCAAGCTCTTTGAGTAAAAAAGTGTGCCAGGTGTAGATAGATCAAAGTCTTGTATCTTAACTGTAGGCATGACACTCCATAAAATAGCAGGCATCATTTTTTTTATGAGTTGCAGTTATGAAGACATATATATCAGTTGATAAGAAGTAGGTACTGTATCAACTGAGGAACTGTGTATGAAAGCAGATCCGACAAGAGCCAGAGGTTTGGGTTCAGATTGATAATATATGGCAGGTAAATGGTGATAATGATGAAGATGATGACAGTGATGAGGATGACGATGACAACGACAACGACATGTTGTCAACAAAAGAAGCAGAAATGTGCATTATTGTAACGCGTAGCTCAACATAAACGAAGCGCGACCGCGGTGCTGAGGTAGGGAATTGGTTAATGCCGACCCACAGCCACGCCGGTGTGCCTAGGATGTAGAGTAGTCTTTCAAGCCAGGTCAGGGTTATAGATTGGAGAAAAGTACTTGCCAGGTCTGGAGTGGAGAGTTGGGATCGTCGGAGTGCGTAGCCAAGTTCGGGATTGGATAGTAGCGGATCGTCGGGGTACGTAGCCAGGTTCAGGATAGGAGAGTACCGGATCGTTGGAGTACTTAGCCAAGGTCAGGACTGGAGACAGGAGAATGGTTGTTCGTAGCCGGATCAGGAGAGGAGAGGTGCGGAATCCAAGAGACAAGCAGGGTCAGGCAACAAGAGGTTAACAAGCAAGGCAAGGCAAGGTCACAGGAACTAGAATGCAGCAAGACACGGCGTCACACTAGACTATGCTCAGCAAATGTAACAAAGAAAAATGATACCGGGCGCTTCTAACAGTGAAAATATTAAAGTGATATATAAATGTGAACTTCAAAAATATATAAATAAATATAGTGAATAAAATATCCTTCACCAAAAGTGAATAATATAAACAGCAGCTCTACACCCTTAAAGGACTGTCCAGGTCCAAAATTCTTGCGTTGTCTTCTAGGTAGGGGGAGCGCTTAGATCCCGAGATGATATGCAGGGAAAAGAAGTGGAAGAAATAATAGTGCAGACCATATAAATATATGTGCAAACAATAGTCTCTAAATAGGTCTCACTCACAATAGATGGAATAGTTACAGATGTGTCAGAGATCCATCTCTCTCTGACGGTAGCCCTTTAACAATGGAAGCCCTCTGATACTGGTAATACTACGGCTGTGCATCTGGTGGGCTAGATGTGTCCATAAATGCTGAGTGTACCTCCTGAGGATGCAGTAAAAGAAAGAGAACACACAATGGTATAGTACATTGGGGTATATTGTGGCACAAAAAACACACAGGTAATGCACTCACATTTGTACAAAGATTTCGGACGTTGGAGAGGACCGTTTGTGACTCGTGTGGAGACGCCGCTGATACAGTCACTTAGAGATTCTTCCGCATGCGTCACATCCTGTGACGTCACTTCCTGTGACGCGGCGGTCAGGGCGGAAGACGCTGTCTACCGCTACGATCTCTGCAGCTTGTTTGCCAGCACCTCCTCACACCAATTCTCCCCAAACAGTGTCCTTCAACAGGCTTGTAAGATTCTATGCGTTTTGCCTCTTCCTCAGTAATCATAAAGGTTAACCCCAGAGGCCTCCCATATATATAGTACAACCAAGTAAGCTATTGGCTACTCTGAGGGCTAGACATTAATCAATTATACAAATAAACATAATATACATAATAGAGTTAAAATTCGTGTATAAATACATATAAGATAGACAGTGATATATAAAAAATGACAGTGATATATAAAAAAATATTTATAAATATATAAAACCCCTAATCTACATAATTTATTTATTTAAATATAAAAATAATTAATAAACAACGCAAATGACGCAAGAATTTCAGAGGATATCTAAGAGGAGAATAATGGAGAGAACAAACAATGTTAATTCTACACTCCACCACAATATATAAAATGTATATAAAACATATATAAAACAGAACATCTTCAAACTAAAAATGCACCAATGTCTATATCTACATTTAAACCCTTTGGAGTAAAGGTTTGCATTTTATGGATCCAGAAAGTTTCCCTTTTTGCTAAATTATTTAGTCTATACCCATAAGGATAAAGAAAAATTTAGTTTTAAATCAAATGTCACTAGTGAAATATTCAAAACAGAAAATGATATAAATTGCAAAACGGAGTACGTAATCTATGTTTTGGAGTGCCCTTGTGGCCTCCAATACATAGGACGGACCTCCAGGGCTTTAAAAGTACGTGTTTTAGAGCATCTTTTAAATATTAAGAAAAATGTTTTAACGCACAATGTCTCAAAACATTTTAGTATGCATCATAATTCGGATCCCAAAACCCTCAGTTTTAAAGGTATAGAGCATGTTCCCCGCACATTGGATGGGGGGGGGGGGGGTGGGAATAGACTAAATAATTTAGCAAAAAGGGAAACTTTCTGGATCCATAAAATGAAACCCTTACTCCAAAGGGTTTAAATGTAGATATAGACATTGGTGCATTTTTAGTTTGAAGATGTTCTGTTTTATATATGTTTTATATACATTTTATATATTCTGGTGGAGTGTAGAATTAACATTTTTTGTTCTCTCCATTATTCTCCTCTTAGATATCCTCTGAAATTCTTGCGTCATTTGCGTTGTTTATTAATTATTTTTATATTTAAATAAATAATTTATGTAGATTAGGGTTTTTTTTATAAATCACTGTCATTTTTTATATATCACTGTCTATCTTATATGTATTTATACACTCATTTTAACTCTATTATGTATATTATGTTCATTTGTATAATTGATTAAGGTCCAGCCCATCAGAGTAGCCAATAGCTTACTTGGTTGTACTATATATATGGGAGGCCTCTGGGGTTAACCTTTATGATTCCTGAGGAAGTGGCAATAGCTACGAAACGCATAGAATCTTACAAGCCTGTTGGAGGACACTGTTTGGGGAGAATTGGTGTGCGGAGGTGCTGGCAAACAAGCTGCAGAGATCGTAGCGGTAGACAGCGTCTTCCGCCCTGACCGCCGCGTCACAGGAAGTGACGTCACCGGATGTGACGCATGCGGAAGAATCTCTAAGTGACTGTATCAGCGGCGTCTCCACACGAGTCACCAACGGTCCTCTCCAACGTCCGAAATCTTTGTACAAATGTGAGTGCATTACCTGTGTGTTTTTTGTGCCACAATATACCCCTATGTACTATACCATTGTGTGCTCTCTTTCTTTTACTGCATCCTCGGGAGGTACACTCAGCATTTATGGACACATCTAGCCCACCAGATGCACAGCCCTAGTATTACCAGTATCAGAGGGCTTACATTGTTAAAGGGCTCCCGTCAGAGAGAGATGGATCTCTGACACATCTGTAACTATTCCATCTATTGTGAGTGAGACCTATTTAGAGACTATTATTTGCACATATATTTATATGGTCTGCACTATTATTTCTTCCACTTCTTTTCCCTGCATATGATCTCGAGATCTGTATGCTCAGCAAAGACTGACTGCAGCAGGAAGGTATATAAAGGAGGAGCCTCCAATAGCCTGCCAGGGCGGAACCAGGAAGACCTCAATAGGCTGCTGGTGCACGGAGGCGTGCCTTAGGTTGCAGCCTAATCAGGGATGGGGGCGGAACTGATCACGCGCCGACCCGCGCGTGTCACGGAGGTCAGAGGGAGGAGCTTGCGGGAGGCTGGTCCTGGACATCCTTAGATCAAATCGGGGAGGGACCGATCGTGCGTCGACCCGGGTGCGTCACGGAGATCAGAGGGCAGAGCCTGGGGCATGCGTCACTCCCACGCTGGTCCTGTCCATCACCAGAGCGAGGGCGGGGCTTAAAACGCACGTCAGCGGGGAGGCTAGATGAACGCACCCGTTGTGCGTCAGAGCAGGGGGCAGAGACGGAATCCGCAGGATGGGGAATCAGACCACGCAAGATCCGCGCGTGCGCGTAGTGGAACCACGAGACGGCGCATCCTGAGTGTCCGTCATGGAAGGGTTTTTGAGGTGAGGAGACGGTCTGCAACCGCCAGGATGGCGAATCCTCACAGTTAAGCAGCAATCGGAACTCACTTAAATGTCCACACTTTTCAGTAAAACATATTGTAGGCTTCCAAGTGCATTACCTATTTTTCACTATAGGGCTTATTTTATATCTGGCAGAGGATCAAATTGGACCGTTTTCTGACACAATTTCCCATTCACTGAGGTATTTCAGTCGGACAACGCGCAAACTTCTGCTTTGGCGAATATACAGTAGAAGAAGCCCCTACATAGCGTGGGAGCACGGATGCCGATAAAGTACTAAACATTTATCAATATTTGTATGCTAAATTAAGTTCACAAGATAACATGTACAGTAACGAGTGGAAATACCTACAGTGTAACTTTCCATCAACGCTATGTTTTGCCAAGAGGTCTCCCAAGGGGATATGTTAAACAGTCCGATTTTATAAAGAGAAGTCACTAAAACCATTAAAAACTTTAAGAACTTGAACATACCAGGTCTTGATGGATACTCAGCAGAATTCTGAATTATAAAACCTCTAATAGTTAGCACATTGACGAAATTGCTCATAAATTCTTGAAAGGGGAAACTTTACCGTCAGTTTTTACAACAGCAACTATAAAACCTATACTTTAAAAAAATAGACTCTGAGGGCCTTTCTTTGTTTAGGACAGTCTCCTTATTAAACAGTGAATAAAAAATTGTTACAAAATATTAGCTGTGAGACTCAAATTTAATAAAGTCTTTTTCTGGTGTTACGACAGTTATGTTTTTCCATAAATTACTGCTATCAAAGACTTGTAATGTCGACTGCTAAACCCCACTCACAGCAACAATATTATAAGTGACACAAAGTGTTATTGAAACTGAGTATCAAAAATGTTATTAATTACTTTGTTAGACACTGAAATAATCATTGAAATAAGCACATTAGGGCAATAATTAACCGAAAAGACGCAACATCTAAAGTTCAATTATTATAGGAGATATGCACATGGCTATGCAAAGTACATTGAAATTAGTTATATCCCACACTTCCTAAAAAGCTATCCATAACAATTATACAGAGTTGACAAGCCTAAGACACCTAGTAAACGGAATGGTGTACTGGTGTCAGACCCAATAGGATAAGAATCCACAAATTCTGCTACTCTGGTGAATCCAATTTTCAAGTCTCAAAAAGTCAGATTGAAGTATGTGTTCAAGGCCGGAGAGGCTAGGGCTGTGTGCATATAAGATTGTGTCATCTGCATACATGTGTATTGAAGCTACATTACAAGCTGTAGGAAGATCATTGATGAACACCAAGAAGAGTAGGGGCTCCAGAACAGAGCCTTGCAGACACCACAGGTGATATCCAAGGGGTTGAAGTTAAAGCCTGAGATATACACAAGTTGGGCTCTACCTGATAGGTATGAATGAAACCAGTTTGAAACCCAGACATACACACCTGATTTCATCCATGCCTCCCTGCCATCTATTCCCCTGTAAATTGTGTTAACCCTCTCATTTTAATATTAACTAACCTTAAAAATCACCCAACAAAGCATCCCAATAGCTTGCACTCATGACTATTCACCCACACTCAGTCACTCCTACCACCCATTGTGGCCAAGCACTACCATCTATAGCACTTATTCCCTCACCTGCTGTCTCTGGAAGTTCCCCATAAAACCTCTTAGATTGTAAGCTCTTCAGGAAGGGATGTCCGTTCCTATTAGAACAAGGTAAGAATCAAAAATCCAGCCGCTCCATGATACAAAAAGTAGGCACTCACCAGCAAAAAAGGGGTTAAAAAGGTATACTTTAATGGACTACATAAAAAACAAAAAAACAGACAGTACTAACTACTCTCCCACATGTTTCACGCCTACTGTGGCGCTTTCTCAAGGACTCCTTTTTTGCTGGTGAGTGCCTACTTTTTGTATCATGGAGCGGCTGGAATTTTGATTCTTACCTTGTTCTATTGCTGTGTATGAGAATCTGCTTCACCACCGGATGCCTGGAGGAGACGCTTTTGGCAGCGTCAGGTCAGCTGCAGCAAAGAAAGGATGACCAAGGCGGCGTATCATCGTGAGTAAAGGGTACTCCAGCCGGGCATAGCCAGGGTAAGGGGGACGTTAGTGACTGCACCCCACAATTGGTTGTCCCCCCCTGTGTCCCCTCCTTGTCCCCATTATCTATCTGAACACAGAAAACTGCAGCCTCTTAATCCTTTATTTTCCGGTGTCAACTCCTATTATCATTTTACTACTGCCTAAAGGCTTTATTTCCAACCTCCTGGAGCTTTGACAAGGTTTTTTCTTTGTTATGTCCGTTCTTATTGTATCTATTGTATTATTATAATTCCCTGTACTGTATTCTTTGTGAAGCGCTGAGTACACTATTGGCGCTGGCGCTATATAAATAAAGACATACAATACAGTTTAAAGCATGCTTCCCTATTCCAGAGAACTGGAGTTTGTTAAGCAAGATAACATGATCAACAATATCAAAAGCCATTGCAAAATTTAAGAATATTGCACCAGTGAGTTGTCCCATTTCCACTCTACACTGGATTTAATTGCAAACTTTTAGCAGGGTGGTTACTGTGGAGTGTTTGGGGTGAATGCCATAGTGGAATTGGCTAGGGAAATTTGTCTTGGTGTAGTAATCTCTTTATTTTTTCCAAACTTTTTTATTAGGTTTTCAAATTTGGCACATTACAATTGTGTGACACAATATTCAATAACACACCAATATAAACATGAGGCATCTTAATTCTTTCTAAACAGGTGACATTAAATTATAACTTCAAACTCAATCTACGTACATGCGGTCCTCGTTTTACGATGTTTCGTTTTACGACGAACGGCTTATCCGACGCTAGTCAATGCATACCTATGGCCCGTTTTACGACGCCCGAACGTCTTATCCGACGCTCTTACGACGCTTTAAAAAATTGCTTCAAATGTCCAATCAGAAGGCTTCAGGCTAGGGAAATCATTCTGAACAGTCTGTGTGAAGGTTTGGTGGTGTATTTTAGGCCCTAAACCATGGCTGATTAAAGCAAAAAGGAAAGTGCTGTTACTCCAAAAAGGAATAGAAAATCTATTACTTTGGAGACCAAACAAAAAATAATAAAGCGCTCTGAGAAAGGAGAGACGAACACAGAAATTGGACGTGCCTTGGATATACTTTGCACAACTATTGTGACAATAATCAAAGACAAGGCAAGAATCTTGGAACAGATCAAGGGCTCAGCACCTATGCAAGGTACAACAATAAGGCAACGTGCTGGGCATATTGCTGAGGTAGAAAAACTCCTCATCATATGGCTGGAATATCAATCCCAGCATCATGTGCCCATTAGTTTAGCCTTAATTCAGGCCAAGGCTTTGAGTCTGTATGAGGACATTAAGCAACAGCATGGAGAAGGGACCACTGAGGAAACTTTCACTGCAAGTAAGGGCTGGTTTATGCGGTTTAAAGAGAGGGCAAACTTGCATAACATTAAAGTGACCGGTGAAGCTGCTAGTGCTGATGAGGAGGCCGCCTTCCCTGTTACATTGGCCAAAATTATAGAGGAAGGTGGCTATTGCGCACGTCAAGTGTTCAATGTTGATGAGACTGGGCTCTACTGGAAGAAAATGCCCAGTAGAAGCTACATTGCAAAGGAGGAAAAATCAATGCCTGGGTTTAAAGTTGCAAAGGACAGGCTGACTCTTCTGCTTGGATCAAATGCTGCAGGCGATTTCAATGTAAAACCTTTGCTTGTTTATCATGCAGAAAACCCATGGGCATTCAAGGGTTATGCAAAGAACACACTTCCAGAGATTTGGAAGTCCAACCGTAAGGCATGGGTAACAGGGAGCCTTTTTGAGGACTGGTTCCAGCATCAATTTATTCCAGCTGTGCAACTATATTGCATGAACCAGAACCTCGATTTTAAAGCATTGCTGCTCCTGGACAATGCTCCTGGCCATCCCGTGTACCTGGATGACCACCATCCAAACGTCATGGTGGTGTTCATGCCCCCCAACACCACCTCATTGATACAGCCGATGGACCAGGGGGTTATCGCTTCCTTCAAGGCCTACTATTTTAGGCGAACATTTGCCCAGGCCATCAGAGCAACTGATGTGGAAGGTGGTCCAACCTTAAAAGAATTTTGGAAGGGTTACAACATTCTCCATGCAGTAAAAAACATCGGAGAGGCATGGAATGAGATGAAACAATCCAATTTAAATGGAGTTTGGCGTAATTTGTGCCCTGATTTTGTGTCTGATGTCCAAGGCCTTACAGAGACTGTTGCAGAAGTTACAGAAACTGTTGTGCAAATTTTATTTATTTATTTATAAAATATTTTACCAGGAAGTAATACATTGAGAGTTACCTCTCGTTTTCAAGTATGTCCAGGGCACAGAGTAAAACAAACAATACATGGTTACAAGTACAGTTACATAAATGAACAGGGTATACATTATATACAAGACATTGCATGCACATTTAAAGAAAATATATATTATGGGCGTATGAAACAGTTACAGACCAGATTAAAATGGGTGACAGCCTTAGATTTGAAAGAACTTAAACTGGTGGTGGATGTGAGAGTCTCTGGTAGGTTGTTCCATTTTTGGGGTGCACGGAAGGAGAAGGAGGAACGTCCGGATACTTTGTTGAGCCTTGGGACCATGAATAGTCTTTTGGAGTCTGATCTCAGGTGATAAGTGCTGCAAGTGGTAGGGGTGAGAAGCTTGTTCAGGTAGCTGGGTAGCTTGCCCATGAAGAATTTAAAGGCAAATGGCCAGAGATCTCAACTTGGAGGTGGAAACCGAGTATATTGAGGAGTTGCTCGCCTCACATTCTAACGAGATTATACCCTGTAATTGGTTCAATGAGGTCGGGCCATTCCACACTGCTATGGTGCTCCACCAGAGGGGGAAGTTTTCCGTTCTGCTGCATGAGAACCTGTATATCACTCCACACACACAACGCATTGTAAGAACCAACATGATATTTACTCTCTTACCATATGCAGCATATATAGTATCAACATCGGGTGTCCCTCTCTAGAGTGAGACACTACCCTAGCTTAGCGTCTCGCGCAGACGCTCCCCTCCCCGTCACGGTGATCCCACCATGTTTCCAGTAACCAAACATTGGTTTCCCCACCCTCAAGTGAATTGTTATATATATAGTGATGGGCATGGGGAAAGAGGAAGACATGGGGGGGGTCACGCTCTTTGCGCTGCTCATGCGTTCGTAGCTTGTTCCGCTTTTGAATTATGGTGGTCATTGTCACTGGCGATGATATCACCGGGTCCATTCGTTCCCGACTCGTGCCAAGGACTTCCAAGGATCAAGAATGTGTTCGGGATTTAACTAGGGTTGCCAATGTTCGTCGCGTGTCTCGCCAAGATGGCGAATAATTCATGAATTGTAATGCTCAGCGCCACTTTGCAGTATGTTGACTTGCCGGGAGTTTCGTTTAAAAAAGAGTACCCACGTGGGCTATTGTAAATTGGGTCCTTGGGATTCTGAGTAATGAGGTTTACAATACATGTAATCAATTTGAGGCTTTTGCCATATTAAAGAAAGACCACAACCCAGTTTTCTGTTATTGCCTCCACGATTCATTCCCATGCTGCATGAGTGTACAAAATTCGCCCGTGTTCCAAAAACCCACAGAAACGGTACGCTTATTTAATATTGCCGCTATTAAATTGCAACAGTAGATATGATGATAAATGGCAACAGTTCTTACAATGTGATCTATTTTAAATTACGAATACAATACTTTTGCAAATTTTCGCCAGCTCCTCATGGTGGAAACGTACAAACGAAAAAAGTTTCTATAGCGATCCATGTGTTTTTTTCGTATTGATCTCCGCATTTTAGTCAGGGTCATTGGTGGTGTATCACCGGTTTTTTCATGTATCTTGATCACTGCAACGGCAAAAGGCGCATGCGCAGTTAATCAACTACTCCATCCACAAGAGGCTTACACGCAGGCGTCATAGAGAGTGAGTCTCGCTCTAGGGACGGATTAAAAACCTGGCAGCGTTTTATAGTTTATTTTGTTGTTCCTGACTAAAATAAAGTATTATTACATTCATGATAGATCATGCGCAAAGAACCCCCCCCCCCCCTACCACCCTACCCCTACATACAGTACAACAAAAAGAATGAATGACAAAAACAGACATTACATCGAGTTAATGGTTTTGTTACTCTCATTCTCACAGTGCTGTGTCAAATCAGATTTACAGATCACATTCGAGAAGGTTTTCCAAAGCGTTACCGCCTCAAAGTCCTCAAAGTGTTGGAAGGGGGGGGGAGGGTTGGGTGAGTTCCCATCCAGTAATCAGCATGCTCCATCTCAAAGAGGATTAACAAACGCAGGCGCATGTGAGCGTGACGCTGCGGCTATGGGTACAGATTAACGAAACACAATGCAAGCTGCAGACAATGGAATGAGCTCTGTTAGCGGATCTGTCACTAAAGTTTTCAATGCCTGTGAGTGCGCCGTGTAGTGTGCGTGGGGGAGGAGGGTACAGGGTAGCGCTGCATGAATTTCAAAGATAATGACATCTGCTCCGGCAAGCTTTTATCGAAGTACATCACCGACCGGCTTTGTATCTGGCATGTTCCTGGATCCACCACTGTGGTCACTCCGTGAGACATGCCGGGCTCCGATCCAGGGGTTCATGGCCCGGGCCATGACGCGCGGTTGAATGTGGTTTATTGATAGTGGGTTCGGGAATTTTAATAGGTGCACTTGCTTCCGTCTGTCCCTGCCAGATGGCATAAATTCATAATTGTGTAATGCAGTACTATATACTGTCATATATAATATATATAGTATAGATATATTATAATCTGCCACCGACACACTTTATTTTTCGAGACCCAATAATACCCAGTATGTACCTGGCAGATACCATGGATGCGCCGTCCTCACCTCTGACAACCCGTTGCGTTGCCTTCCCAGCTGGTCTATGTCCTGTCTGACTGGCGCGACTGATCTGTTAATGATAATGATAGGATTTAATAGGCCTGCAATGCTTGTCGTTCTACCGATGGCATAATTCCATGAATTGTAATGCATACTATCATATACCTGTGGGCCGTAATTGCGAGCCAGCTGGAATAAAATGCTCAAATCCCCTGCCTGGAAATAACTGAATGCAATGGGCAGAAAACAGTCACAAAACCTCAATACACCCGGGTTATACCCGAATTCTGGGAGCGAACTACCTGCATCGACCCTGCTCTTCGAGACTACTGCAGCTACTGCATGACTTTGGGCACTTGGCTAAGCCTGTTGTTCTCAACAGCACTCCTAAATCCTTCTCCTTCAAGGCTATCCCACCATCCGCTTACCTCCCAATTTACCATTATTATAATTTCCCTTTTTATTCTTGCATCCCAATGCATGAACTTACATTTATCGGTATTGATTTGAACCCATCTATCTGTCCATTTAACCTGTACCTGCCCATGTTTCAGTCTTCTCCAATGTCCTTCTGAAGAGAAATTACACTCCTGTCTTGATTCTATTACCTTACAACATTATATTATCACATCACAAGATTGGAGAATTGCCTCGATGCCAACCTCAAGGTCATAATACAAGTTTAAAAGCATAGGTCCTAGTACCGACCCTAAGGTACTCCACTATCACGACTTTAGCCCAACCTCTGAAATAAGTTCCATTTATGACCTTAATGCCAATAAATATGGCTTTACTCCCCTAAGTTCTAGTATTAATATACGATTTATACTGTACCGTTGTATAATTTTAAATTTACTACCCTGCAGTCTGCCCCGGCCCCCAAATCCTTCTATCCTAAATTACCTTAAACTTTACCCTGAACACACATAACATTGACTTCAGTAAAGACACATATTTAAGGTCTACATATCGTTGAATGCTCCAACCGACTAGAACCTGAAACTACAAACCCATGTTTCAAATCACACCCCCCCAATATCCCCCTGTAGACCACCTGCTGAATATCATGTCCATACTAGCACCTTGTAGTGACTCACTCTCTACCTCTAACTCCATTTGTACCCCGTAACTAATTTTTCTATAGGCTTATCTGGTGTAGGACCTTCCTGTTTCTTCTCTCTCCCTCCTCTTGCTACCCTATCTTGACGAGATCCGTATCCCCCTTCATCACTTCACCTCCTAACTTACCTAAATCTTACATTTCTAAATTCACTTTTATCCCCTTTTTCTCTTCTTCTCGCCCCGCCCCCACAAACCCTACAGTCCTTGAGGTGAGATGCTTCCATTCCCAAGTCCTGAAGAAGCTGCTCTGTCCATGTAACAGTGCTCACCACAACACGGACAGACCCGCTGGGTTGAGGTGGGTGTTAGAGTCACACTGACCAACAAACCAACCAACATTGTCCTAGTGCAGATTCGTAGTCTGTGTAGCTTGGTCCAGGGTAGGAGGGTCAGATTAGTCATGATACCACCGTGGTCTAGGATTGGAGAGTCGAGGTTTTGTTGTGCATCCGTGGGTCCCATGAGATAGAGAGATCAGAATGGTCGTTGTGCGTTGCCTGGGTCGAGGTTGCAGAAGGGAGAAGTCCGTTACAGATATGAAGGTCAAAGGTAACAGATAACAAGGGAGCACAGGCAAAGCAGGGCATAGAGGCTTTGTGCAAGCACTAGAAACATAAACAGGATTATTGCTCACCATTTGCCTATGGGCTGCTCGACATATAAACAAGGGAGCCAATGGAAGGCTGCAGGCAGTGATCATCACACATAGACTGTGTAATGAATAGGCAGGGGCAAGTGTCTCCCAGCTGTGGACTATGAAGGTAGTTAGCATTAACCCATCGAGTTGCCCTGGTATTGCGGCAACCGCGACTTGAGTGGGAACAGTGACGTTCTCCGTTGCATCACGGGACGCAGAGCAGAAAGCCTAGGACCAGTGCCTGCAGGCCTCGTGGCGCAATTACCTTTAGGGCTCTGTCACCCAATGCATCACGGACACGTCACGGGGGCGTGAGCGAGTCCAATCCTCACAGTACACACCCCCTTCATGGCGAACCTCCAGCGCGTCCCAGGGATTGTGTTGGATAAAACTTTATGATAAAAGGCCAAACAGCGCTTGGAGCATGGAGTTAGAATTCACAACACTCCTCGTAACCAAAGCCCCTCCATGGACCAGGTAATGCAGCTTCCTCTGGTATCCTGGAGTCAGAATGGTTCTGACCTCAAATTCCTGCTGGCCTTCAACCAGAGAAGGGCTCAGGAGAGAGGTTGAAGCAAGGAACTGGAATTCTGGATGAAGGGCTTGTAGAGAGGGTGTGGAAGACCAAGGAATCGTCATGGAAGCTGGCAACCGTAGCCGTTAGGCCACCGGATTAACCTTCTTGTAGGAACCTTCAGCTGGATATCTTTGTGTAAGCCATAACTTTTGCCCCGGATTTGTAGTTACGTGGCTTCACGTGATGGCCGGTCGGTCCTGCTTCTTCTGCATGGGATTTGCCTTTCTTAGATTCTCCTGAATCTTTCTCCATGACTTCCTGAAGATGCAGAATCCTATTGTTCACAAAAAAGCCACTGGTACCCCCCCGCCGGATCCATGTCTCCAGTAGGAAAGAGCTGATGGATGGAAGCCGAAGTTAGGAAAGAATGGTCGACTCTTACGCAGATTGTTATGGGAGAATTCGTCCACGGCAATAGATCTAACCCAGTTGCTCCTGGTATCGGAAATGAAGCAGCGGATGAACTGTTCCACTGATTAATTTGTCCACTCACTCGTGTGACCATTATTCTGAGGATGATATCCGGAGAAAGTGAAGGGAGATCCCTAGTTTGTTGCAGACTGCCAGCCAGAACTTTTTATGGATTGTGAGCCTCGATCTGACACAATGACTTGTGGGACCCCGAAGGCGGAACACTCCTTGAAAAGATTTTGTATATTTGAGGGCATTGGGTAGACCCTTGAGGGTGAATGAAATGGCCTGCTTAGAGAAATTGGTCGAACCATCCCATGGTTTTCCTACCTTTGCATCTGTTTAGTGTAGTAGGGGATTAGTCCTGGAAGACTGTATGTTACCCCTCAAAAGTACTTAGTTTGTCGCAGCATTTCTCTTGTAATCTGCACAAGGGCTTCTTTAATTTTATACTAATGAAAACCTCATAATGATATCCCTCGGAGGCTCCCCCGGCTGCGGCCATGCAGAAAAGCCCTATGGCAGTGATCCAGGTTTGGCTCCACCTCATTTTGTCTCGGAGAATGGAGTAAACATCTTGAGGGGAGCTCCTCAATGTCAGTCACAGATACCGGGATGCCTCTAATTTCTAATATTCTTTCCCTATCTCTATTTTCACATCTTCTTGTCTGTCAACTATATCCATACTGTGTTTCGAGGTAAGTGGTGGGTTTTTTTTCCCCGTTTTTGCGGTGCTTTAATAGTTTTATAGTTGAGTCTTTTTTTTTCTCTAACTCATCTGTGCGGTCTCCAACTGGGTAATGTCCCTTCTTAGGTCCTGCATCTTGGATTTGAAACAATGATTTTAGGTATTGACAGCACTCTTAAAGTCATTTTTTAAAATCACTTCTTGTGATTAAATCTCTTTCCTTGGATGGGAGAGTTTATTATGCCCATTTAGGGGGTGTCGGAACAGGATGTGTTTTTCTTTGTCTTCAGGCTTGCCAGCACTCCTCAGCCTAGCTGTTGCACAGATGTGTGATCTTTTTCTTGGCTTCTGACAGTTGCCTGGCACCCCCCTGCCTTTTACCAGATGCGCCTGCTCCCCCCTCCCCTTCCATGTGTCATTGTCCCAGTTAATTTCCCATGAGCCCGGCATTTTCATATCCTGGTAAAGTTACTGATTTTCACCTATCCCTATCTTGCATTAGCCCCCTTCCCTCATAGCTCCCCTTCCCCTCTATTGCCCTTATGTCCCCGTGTTCCCTCAGTACTTTCCCTCCCTTTTATTTGCATATTGTTGCCCCACTTAATACTTCAGCAAGTAGAAGGTTCCTCCCTTGCTTGATTATGGGATTGAGTTAAACTGCCTTCCCTACGCACTCTCTAGAGTGTGCTTGGTCCGAACAGTGGTGGTTCTTTTGTTGGCAGATTCCCTATTCAGACCCCCTTCCCTGCATATGGGCCGCACACTTCTCTAGAGGCCTTCTCTCTCACCTCAGAGAGTCATCTTTGCTATATGGCGATGGCGGCCTCAAAGAGGCTGACAAACCAACTGTTTTTTTGTTTTTAATGGTACGGGTCCCATTAAGGTCAGTAACAGCTAAAATGGTACAGTCCCTTTAAATGTGAGAGGAAGTGGCACAGCTGGGGTGTTTATAAACTTTACCTGATTCCTCCTCTTATGTGCTTTAGACCTGGTGATCAAGGGGACCTCGGGGGGAGAGATTGGGCTGGCGCGATCCAGCGGAACTGTCACAGGCACCTAGGTACTGGCAGTACTTACTTTATGGCATATTGCTTCCCCCCTCCCCTCTGAACCCTACCTACCTGAGATGTGCCCTTGGGGCACTTCTTGCTTGCCGACGCATGGTCGCTGGATTTGGAATGCCGGGCAAGTGAGAGGGGTGTGGGAGATGGTGAGCCAGTGTTTCGGGGGGAGGGGAGACATGATGGCTTTCTCACAGCACAGGTGTCTCCTGCTTATGTCCCATATAAAAACTGGTGGCCATTTTTGTGGCAGGGTCAGACAACCCTGCTCTGGTCGAGATTCCCCTGCAATTCGGGACTTGCCAAGTCTGCAGTAGCTGCAGTAGTCCTGCCCTGGTTTGCGGGCGCTCCGTCTGCTCTCTGGAGGAGTCTCACCATGGCCCCCAGACCTGGTCAGTAGCTCCTATCCCCCAGGGGAAAGTCAGTTTCCTCCATCTAGGTGCAGTCAACCATGCTTCTGGAAAAATGGCTGTCCCTATGTGAAACCGGCCCCTACATCATCACTGCTGCCCATCTTGTGATATGCCGACGCGATCAGGCCAGACGTGTGATCCCTCTGCCCCCTCACCCATAGATTGCAATCTCTGATCACCAAGGGGAACTCCGGCAGTATTCTCCCAGTCCTGCATCACGCCCCATTTCCAGGGAGAAGCGATCTCTTCTCGCTTTAAACCCACTTACACACACGTGATCCCGCGCGACCAATAGGTCAAGTGAAATATCTTAATTTAACATATTTTTTGGCCTTTGGGGGAAGCCGGTCCAATGCTCACCTCATCCGCTTCATATTATCTATATTCCCTGAGCTCGTTTTTCCTCCTCCTCCTCCTCGCACTTTACATGTGCCTTATGGTCCCCTTGGCCACCCAAGTCAGTGGGAATAATTCCGTGGCAGGGTGTCCTCCAAATCTTGCCAATTGTTGATTATGCCACCGGGAGAGCAAGGAGACTCTGCATGGGTGTGTGAATGTTTTCTTTTTGATTTAGCAATTTTTGAAGATATCTTTAGTCCTTATTTGGCCTTCTTGGATGGAGCCGAACTGGCATGCGACTTAACCCCGCTCTGCGTCCAGGCACGCTCCCTATTTTTTTAAGATAAGATTGAAGCATGAGCCTCCGGACTAGCCCATTAATTTCAGCTCCCTGGTCCCCCTGCTTACAGAGATACAACTTCTGTAGGGGTTCCAGTACCGCTTGGCTAGCAGGGTTCATGTAATGGCGGAGTTTCAAAGCTCCCCACTCCTGCGCGTAAATAGGAAGCGTGACTTATCGTGGTCAGATTCTTATGGCCCGCCCATGCGGGAGCTTTAAACTTTGCTAGATACCAACACCCCTTTTTGGAGGGCTGTACTCGGAAGCAGAGATCCAGAGTGAATTAATGGGGCTCAGCTCCGTGAGAACCCCAGTTTCAAACCTATATTAAAAATGATAAAAAAAAGGGCATGAATTGCTCCTTTTAGCACTGCATCAAATGCCATATTATTACCCTGTTGCTCAATTGCCTACAATTGGACAGCATTGATATAACACCAATACTTCAATGAAAGGCACAACTTGGATAGGCATCCCATAAGGATCCCCATCCTAAATTATGAATCCGTGTTTTTCATAGAAATTAATGTGCTTGTAGATTAAGGATATTCATCAAGGTCATGTTTGAGAATACCACCCCATAATGTAGAGTTTTTATTTGAGCAAGTTTAAGATAACAAGGATTTGAAATAAATTGGGAAATGAAATATACTTAGTAAACAAATTTGATTTTGAAATAACTTTTTCCAGCCTGTGGTTCCACTGTGTGTACAAATTGGCAAAGTGCCTCACTCACGACATGTGAAATCTGTAAAAAGGTACATTGTTAAGCTTTCTTCTTCCTAACGCAAATGTAGAATTGGTGCTGAACATGTCTGCCAGAAGATAAAGAACTTATAACGTTGTCAATAAAACTTCCAATGAAACAGAGCAATTGAGTGATGAGGTCTAACCAAGTGAAATAATTTTCTGTTGAGAAGAAACATTGTTTTGTTCTCCCAGATTGTTGATATTGCTGCAAATTATCTTTTTTGCTGCGGGAGCAGATATTGAGAAGTCAAAAATAGAGAAATCACTTTTGAAGCCTGGGTAATAACTGAAACTTTATCACTGGGTTTCCATGTAGAACTGAGTAGACTGGCAGTGCACCAGGTCAAACTCACAGTTCCTGTTCAAGGTTTTTCTTTCAAGGTGGATTAATGGACTCGCGATGGCCCAATGCTGATTCAGACTTTTAGGGAAACCTGTTATTTTATTTCTTAAGTCACTAGTCTCAGGCAGTCTCTCTATCAGGGCATCATATGGTAAAAAAAAACGTTTTAGCTTTAATCCTCTGCCTAGTAGATCTTTCTCCCCATATCCAAAAAGATTGAAACACTTCTTGTAGCTGGACTCATATGGGCCAATCCTCTGTCCTCATATGGGCCAAGCCCTCCCTTTAGTAGAGTTCTCCGAACAAAACAAAGAAGTACAAATAGCATTGAGGTAGTAATGTAAATTGTATTAATACAAGAGTAAAGCAATTTTTCCAAGTGTATGATTAGTAAGACATCTCAAAGTCTAAACAATAAAACTGTGGGACAAACACATTCACAATGGCATCTCCAGCTGCACGCTTGCACTTGTCAGTTGGAACCGAAGCTGGAGGAGAGTTTTAAGGGGTAGATCCATAGAGAAATAGCATCTGTTATCTTATACATATACCTTCCTGACTTCTATCGATCACACCAAGTAATATCACTAAGAATGATATTACTCTGACAAATCCCACTGCATTGCAAATGCATTCAATGATTACTTTGTGGGGTGTGCTACTAACGTATCAGTGAAACGCAACCCAAGTCACAAACATAACTTCACTCTGAGAGTACCGCATAAGCCCACCCTCTCCCAACACTGCTCACAATTTGCAATTTGTCCCAGTATCTGAAGGGAGATTACACAAGCGCTCCGAAGACATTTAAACTAAGCAGCGCCAATGTGGGCCGGACTTATGCAATCTACGTTCCTAAGACCCCACCACCCCCAACCCACCCCCCCCACACCCCACCACCCCCCACCCACCCCCCCCCCCCCCACCCCCACCCCCCCCCCCCCCACCCCCCCCCCCACCCCCCCCAACACCCCACCACGACCCCCCAACCCCCACCCCCCCCCCACCACCCCCCCCACCCACCCCAACCCACACCCCCACCCCCCCCCCCCCCCCCCCCCCCCCCCCCACCCCACCCCCACCCCCCCCACCCCCCCACCCCCCCCCCCCCCCCACCCCCACCCCCACCACACGAAACCCAAACCACCCCCACCAACACCCCCCTCACCATACACCCCGTCCACCCCCCCCCCCACCCCCCCCCCCTCCCGCGACAACCCCCGCCACCAAGACACACCCCCCCAACCCCCACACCCCCCCCCCACCCCACGCCCCTCGACCAGCCCCGCCCCCCGAAAGACCGTCCCCCCCCCCCCCCCCCCCAACCCCCCCCCGCCCCCCGACCCCCCCCCCGCACCCCAAGCCCCCCCCCCCCACCACCTCCCCCCCCCCCCCTCCCCCCACACCACCCCCCACACCCCCCCCCCCGCCCCCCCGCCAGACCACCCACCCCCCCCCACACCCCCCCCCCACCAACCCAACCCCCACCCCGCCCCCCCAGCCCCCCCCCAAGCCCCACCAACAAACACCCGCCCCCCCCCACCAGCCCCCCCACGCCCCCCCCCCCCGGCCCACCCCCCCCACGGGCCGCCGCGCGCGCCCAACATCACCGGGCACCCAAATGCCGGACACCTCGGGCCCCGCCAGCCACCGGGGGGGAGAGACCCCCCCACCCCCCCCCCCCCCCCCCCCCCCCCCCACCACCCCCACACCACCACCCCCACCCCACCCCCGGTCAGACACCCCCCCAACCGGCACTCCGCACCCACCACCCCACCGCCCACCCCCCTCCCCCTCGCCCGGCACGCGCACGCCCCCCCCCTGGGCGCCCTCCCACCAGCCACACCCCCGGCGGGGCCCCGGGCCACGCCTCCCCCCCAACCCCCCCCAACCACCCGCACCTCCCCCCCCACGCCCCCCCGCCTCCCCCCCTCCCCCCACCCCCCCCGGCCCCCACACCCGCCCCCGCCCCCACCCCCTTCCCCCCTCCCACCCCACCCCGCCCCACCGCCGCCCCCCCCCCGCCCCCCCCTCCCCACTCCCAGAACCACCCCCCCCCCCCCCAACCCCACTCCCCGAACTCCGCGCACCTCCCCCCCGCCCAAACCCCGCGCCGCCCACACCCCCCGCACCCCCTCGCCCTCAACACCCCCGAACACACACCACCCCCACTCCCACCCCCCAGCGCCCACAGGCGGGGCCCGCACCGCCGCCCCCCCCACCATCCCCCCCCCCGGGAGCGGCGGCCGCTCGCTCCCCTGGCCGCCGGCAGCACCACCCCCCCTGTCCCCCCCCAACCCCCCCCCCCGACCCCCCCCCCCCCCCCCCCCCCCCCCCCCCACCCCACCCACCCCCCCTTTGGTGCTCCGCTATTGCCTAACCAATTGCTTCCAGAGTCAACTCTATTCGGTTTGCAGGCCATATCCATAAGACCTGGAAAACTGCCAGAGTTGTCCCAAACTTCAAAAATGGTGACAAAAACACCTGTCTCAAACTACAGGTCAATCTCTCTTCTCATGCAATGCATTTCGAACGTCGCAGCGTTCTTTTTCAAGGATAAAACACAATGTGATAACATCCATTATATACCCTCTTACCTGTGGGCCATTCGCGCCAAAAATCAGAACCTGATGACGTCATAATACAGAGCGACTCAGTGCCGATCTAAGGGCAAAAGGAAGTACCAAAGGCAGTGTGGCCATTTTGGATGTGGGCAAACATAGGAACCACAATAACAAGCTTTATTGACCATTCCAGCAGAAACAAAATACATTGGCTGCTAAACTGGACAAGCATATTTAAACGAAATAAAGCTATATTAAACTAAACTAATGCTAATAAAGGGTACTATTATATCAAGGAAAAAACTGAACAAGGTGGATTAAAAAAATCGCTGTGTTGCAACTAAGTTATATACAAAAAAAAAAAAAAAAAAGTTAAAATAAAAACCTCTAAGACATGATTAAAAAAATGTGCAAGAGAAAGTAATTTAAAGACATATTACACATACATACTGCATAACACAGATTGTGTACCTAAATCATAGGAACCAGGGAAATACAACATTATAAAATATGAAGTATTATCCACAAGATCATCAAAGAACAATTTAGCTTACATATTAGCATAATATTTGCATAAAGGCATAGGTTCAAAGGTTATAATGACAAGAATATAATGTCCAATATAATGACAATTGTCTTATTTAATCTGTATTACAACTAATTACACCATAATACGTCTATCACAAAAATGTTTACAAAAAATGTGTTAGTTGCCAGTCAATGTTCAAGCCCATAGGGAAGCGCGTTTGGAGAGTGAAGATCCAATACGCCCCCCTACGGTCCAGAAGGTTGATATGATCACCCTCTAGATTTAGAAAATAACTGATTCAATCCCCAAAAAGGAAAAAATTATTAATTCCTCCCTGACCACATTGCGTGAAAATGTTTGAGACTGATGATTAGTGTCTCTCAATTTTATGAGCCTTAAATGCTCTAACATCCTGACCTTAAGGGCTCTAGTCGTCCTCCACCACATACCTCTCTCTGCCACAACCACATGTTATTAGATAAATCACAAATTGACTTTTACAATTTATAAAACTGTTAATCTTAAATTCCTTATTTGGTAATAATTCACACCATATGCGGTGGCAAGGCAAACTGGAAAAAACTTTTGGCAGCTTCATGTGTTTACATGCACTACAAGAGCCACATTTGAAGGAACCCCTAGTTTGATAAAAGTTTTTTGAGACCAGAAGATTTGAGTTCACTGGTGATAACATGAGATCCAATTGTTTCTCGCTCTACGATATACAAAAGTAGGACCAGAATCCACATATTTTTTAAGGACAGGGTCCATGGATAAGACATTCCAATGTTTTGAAATTATAGGTTTACTTTCCACTTTCCTTGTTTACTAAATTGTGAAATAAAAGAGGACATTTGTTTTTGATTCTGTCAGTCCATGTGAGTCTGTTTAATACCATTGTCTTAACATTGTTAACAAGGCGAGAATCTCCAATGGATGTGTGGGCAACAATGATGCTCTCGCTGTATGTAATGCATTTTCAAATGCAATTGCTAAATGTGATTTGGGGTATCCCCTTTCAAAAATCTCCTTGTAAGCTCCTCAGATGAGAAAGGAAACACTCATAGTGGAACAATTCCTTCCAGTCTGAGGAACTGTCCCCTTGGTATGGCCTTTATACATGGGATGGGTGGCAGCTGTCCGCCTAAGAAAGGTGTTCCTGGCATTTTGCTTCCTATAAAACATCCGTTTGGATTTTTTTGTCTATGTCTACAAATAATTGTAGATCCAGAAAATCAATGTGATGGAAATGAAAATTTAATGTAAATCTTAGATTATAAAGATTATTATTAAGATAGATACAAAGTGTGAAGTGTAGTGACACCCCCCTCCAAAATAATAATTAGGTCGTCCACAAAAGTGCCCTTTTAATCATTTTTTTGTTCTGGTTTCTTCCTGCTCCGTTTGAGCTTGTGCGCTTTTGGTCTCCCTTTCCCTGTATTCATGAGTAGCTGCACAGCCTGCCTGCCGCCCTACCAGGATGTAGTATTTGCATATTTTTCAGGGGGAACCTGCCAATGAGACTATGGTGAGTGGGTTGCACCACACACCAACTGTCTTCAGGAGGATAGTACCCATTATATGACACAATAGGTACTATATCAATTGTTAGTACCCTGGTACAGTGGTCTGGCTTATTATCATTTGAGATTATACTGCATTGAGCGCTTCAGCTATTTTCATATTGCAATCTCTCTCTCCCAATACTATCCAAAGTCATGGAAAAATGTGTTCATTCCCAATTCAGAGATTACTATACTAAAAAATAACTCAGAAAAAGCGAAAGCATTCAAGGATATAATGAAAAGTTTCTCACTCATGGATATCTGGAGAGCTTGGCACCAGGCCGTCTTTCTCGGCTGCCCATCAGTCTTACTCGAGGATTGATTATTTTATGGGTACCAAAGATATTCTACAGGCATCCGCCAGTCGAACATTGGTACAATAACTTGGTCGGACTATGCTCCTATTGAATTAGTGCTTCTCTTCCCTTTAGTAAAAATAATCGATATCAATGGAAATTAAACGATTCTATATTAAATACGCATGACATAGAGAGATCAATCAAAACAAAAACTCATAGAATATTTCTCAGTAAAAACAAAGGCACAGTGTCTTCTCCAGCAATGCTGTGGGAGGCCCATAAGGCGACTATAGAGGAGATCTTATCTCTACAGCGGCATATAGAAAAAAATAAACAAAAACAATACAAAGAAATTTTGGATAAATTAACTGAATTAGAACAACAGCACAAAAAGAACCCCTCAAAAAAAATATTTAAATTAATAGATAAAACAAGATTAGATCTTAGAAAATTCAGCTAGATGAAGTAGAGAGAGCACTAAGATGTACAAACCAACGTTATTATGATAAGGGCAACAAAACGGACAGATTATTAGCTAACAAACTCATTGGTTTGAGTTAAATCTCAAATCCCCAGCAATTCGGACCAAAACAGGAATAATAACACAATGCAAAAGAAATAGCCCAGGAATTTACAAACTTCTATACACAAATTTACAATTTAGAGTCGGCCTGGGGGAGCCTTACAGGGTCCGAGGCAACATCTGAATATCTTAAAAAATGTAACCTCCCTTCATTATCTGAGGAAGACACCAAACACTTAATGCAAAACATTCGCAGAAAGAACTTGACAAAGCTATAAAATCACTCAAAATAAATAAACAACTCCAGGCCCGGACGTTTTTTCCAACCTTTATTATAAAAAGTTTAAGCGGTGCTGTTCCGTTATTTTTGAGATGTTTAATTAATTCCTGGAGGGAGCAGACATCCCTCCTCGATGGCCAATCTAGCAATTATACACAAGGAAGGAAGAGATCCATTACAGTTGCGGTAATTATAGACCCATATCTCTTTTTATTTAGATTTAAAAATTTATAGCAAACAGACTAACCCGATCCTCCCAAACTCATTCATATAGATCAAGTAGGTTTTGTCACTGGCAGAACAAGCCTCTGACAACACCAGAAAAATTATAAACATTATGGACCATGTGCATCTGATCGAAAGAAGGCAATTCTTATGTCTGGACGCAGAAAAAGCGTTGGTTTGAATAAAGGGCATATTTAGATCAAACTTTGTTAAAATTCAGATTCTCTGGCCCTTTCCTGGAGGGTGTTAGAGCTCTTTACAGAATGCCCACAGCATATGTCAAACTTCCGGAAAGAACTCAGATCCATCAAAATAAAAAATGGTACCAGACAGGGATGCCCCCTATCTCCGCTTCTCTTTGCTTTGACAATTGAACCACTAGCGTCCACAATTAGAGAGGATATAATTATCCAAGGAATCCAGATAGTGGGACAGACGACAAGATCTCGTTTTTCGCAGACGATATAATTCTGACACTAGCCAATCCACTGATTTCTAGCCGAACCTTCAATATCAATTAGAAAAATTCGGGAAAATTTCAGGCTACAAAATTAATAATGATAATCGGAAGCCCTAAATTAACTCTTCCAGCTCCAGAAATTAAACTGCTACAAGCAAATTTTAACTATAAATGGAGCCAGACGTATATATACCTAGGAATTGATATAGCAAATTCATACCAAAAACTAAACCA
Source organism: Ascaphus truei (assembly GCA_036426205.1). Lineage (NCBI taxonomy): Eukaryota > Metazoa > Chordata > Amphibia > Anura > Ascaphidae > Ascaphus > Ascaphus truei. Next base: position 64,324 of record WSYH01001994.1, on the reverse strand, counting down.
AAGTAATTTCCCATCACTCTTGGAAAAATCAAAAAAAAATCTCCAGACCTGAAACAGTTTCCAGATATCCTGGCTAGACAGGATAGTGTCTGTAAAAATGAATATATTACCTAGGTTCCTATATTTTTCCAGACGCTACCGATAAAGGTCCCTCTTTATGAACTGAAAAATATTCAGAATAGAATCTTTCAGTTTATATGGAAAGATAAAAGACCGAGAGTGGCGAGACGTATAATGCTTGCCCCGAGAGGGTGCGGAGGTTTGGGGGTCCTGGATATTACCAAATATTACCATGCGGCCCATCTAAAACAAGTAGTGATGTGGAATAGTGTCCCGGCAGCTTGCTGCTGGGTAGGGATAAAGTCATCCAATGCAAACCCTTTCTCCATGCCGGTGTATCTTTGGTCTCCTTCAGAGAGGGAGGGGCAAACAGGAAGATTTGAACTGGGATCGATGAGGTGCACATGGGAAATTTGGTCCAAAAGCAAAGAGAAAGAAGTATTCAATGACTATGAACCCATCTTTGCTGATCCCTATATTAACAATCCTGCATTTCACATGGGATGCTCGCAAAAATACTCCAAGAACCTCCGGCAAATGGGTATAACAAGAGCAGAGGATTTAGTAGAAAAGGGGAACATTCTCACTTATCAAGAGCTAAAACAAAAAAGAACAAACGCAGGACCTACAAATTTTCAGCTACCTCCAGATAAGACACTTACTGCAGACGGTCTCAAAAAACATAGATTTTGCGGAATTGACAAAATTCGAGAAACTATGTGGAGGGGTCTATACCAAAGGGGCTGATCTCGGGGAATATATACAGGAATAGCATCTCATACAACTACCCAAAATCCTAATTATATGTTGAATGGGCTGAAGACCTCAATATAGAAATAGATATGGACGACTGGAGGGATATCTGGGAATCGGCAGCCAAAACATCAATTTGTACGACCACTGTGATGGGGAGGAAAGGGTTAATATCTGATTTGCTATGCATTACTGTTGTTGCCCTGTCCCCGCTATTTTATTCCTCATTTTCAGGCCATGCCCTGTCTGTGAGGGTAAAAGACAAGATGCATTGCTTGCCATACCCTCTTACCGACACATGATGACAGATCTTAAATGTAAGGCAGGAGGTATTTTTTTGTAAGTCCAAGCAGGAATTACTTACATCCAGCTGTGATATGGGTGAATGAGCTGGGGCTATTTTTATGACCAAGCCTCAAAGGGCTGTAGTTATTTTTTGATGGAGCCTCAAAAGACGTCACAGATTTAGAGTCCCCTGTCTGAAAGAGTGTCAATTATGAAAGACCCAGAGACCCATAATTTATTTGGCATACAGTACTGATGCACAGCAGATGTCAGGCTAGTGACACCTTTGAGTCAGAAACCAGACACAGTGACACCAAGTTATGGGTGTAGCCCAGCTATGCTAAGTGGCATGGGCGTCAACCTGACCCATGCGCCCTGCCACCGGACAGCCCTTTTGACCGTCTTATGAACTGTGGGTAACTTGCTATTCGTGGGTTTTTTGTTCCCACGAGGGGATTGGATCCACATGTTAAAGATAGCTTTGGGCAGTCTATAACTGGCTCCCCAAGTAGCCCCAGTGTGATTTCTGAATTTTAATCCATGATGTAAATATGCAAGACTTTGTTCCAGTACAGCAGCAACCAGTCCAGGAGTAACGGGGTTAATAACCAAAGGACTTTTAAAAACCAAGGCTGCATTTCTTGCGCTTGCAAGCAGAGGACAATTTCTTTTGTTTCAAAGGACAATTTATTTCATTCCTTATTCCAGTAAGTGTTGTTTTCAAGTGTATTCGCAGATGTTGTGCTGTCTATTAAGGAAATAAATCACACAATTTATTTTGCAACTTGTTCTGTTAATCAAGTACCAAACAGAATGTGTTGAAAAAGTTGGTGTCACCGTGACAACCATAAAGGAGAATATATAACATTTGTTTCAATGGTAACTAACCAACCCGAGTAGTCTGAACAGATCTTCCCAGGAACATCAGACCTATGCTGGAGAGGATGTGGGATGAAGGGGACATGGCCCATATTTGGTGGTCATGCTCGCAGGTCCAAGATTTGGATCATGATCCAATCAATGATTCATGAATGAACAGATTTGAGGATAACTGTAGACCCTTTGACCTATCTGCTTGCTAAACCAATGGAAGAGCTTCAGACACCCTGAGAACACTGTCTCCTTTCTCCTAACAGCTGCGCCGATGCTCTATAGCGGCTGCGTGGAAGAGGGTAAATACTCCTAGGCGCACGGTAACTACAAGGATGAATGAAATCAGACTAATGGAAAGACTGTCAGCTCAATTAAATAAAAAACTGGGATCGCTTCTACAAGATATGGGAACAGTGGCCCCAGGACTAGAAATAGTCTAGACCATGGTTTTAAAGAGGAAAGTAAGATTAGAAGACAGGATAAAGAAGAGAAAAGCAGGTTTCCTCCCCATCAAAAAAAAATCACTTTTAGATAGCTTTATTAACAAGTCTCCCCCAAAAACCTCTCTCGCCCTTTCTTTCCTAGTGTTCCCTGTTTCCTCTTTTCCCCACTTTTCTAGTTTCCCACCCTCCTTCTCTCCCATTCTTGTTTCTTCTCTTTCCTTATCTTCTCCTATCCTTTTTCTCTCAAGAAAGATGAAAAATTAAGGATTGAAAGACAGACAAAACATGTGCACTCAAAACAGGCGGCTCTGTTCAATTATCAAAGAAAAACAGATAATTCAGGCAATCCTCGGTTTTGCGACGCAATGCGTTACTCAAAATGGCGTCGAATAGCGAAGCGTCGTAAAGCGAAACCACGTTTTCCCAAGGAACACTGTTTAAATCAAACGTTCCATTCCTGAAGGCATTTTTAATGCTAAAATGCACAGAAAATGTTACTCAAGCAATAAGATATGCAGCACACACATAGATTATGATGGAAACATTATATTTATTGATTCCAGAACTGTAAAATAAAACTATAAAAATAAAACTATGCTGTATTCTGTACAGAAATGTACATGAGCAAAAAAAAAACCCCATCAATTATTGGAGGAAGATGATTGGGGGGGGGGGGGGATCTTCAACAGACAACGGACTTTTGGAGGTGATGTAGGTGGAGTTGAAGGTTTCGGCCTCTTGAAGAATCTCTTCATTGAGTCGGACAGATCCTTTCCTTTTCTGCGTGTAGACCTCTCTATAGCAGCTGATTTGGTTAGACACCCCACGACTTACGTTGAACTCCGTTCAATGTTAGGGTCATTGTCCTCAAATATGGCCAGTGCGCTATCAATGTGCTTGAATGCCGCAGCCAACATTTGGTTGACAATGATTTACGTAGCTGTGGCTGGGCCACATCAGCAGATTGGTGGGCCTCCTCTTCAGCAATTTGTTGCTTTTCTAATTGCATGAGGTCTTCATTGCTCAACTCGTTAGAATGTAGCGAGCCCAGGAAGTAATACATTGAGAGTTACCTCTCGTTTTCAAGTATGTCCAGGGCACAGAGTAAAACAAACAATACATGGTTACAAGTACAGTTACATAAATGAACAGGGTATACATTATATACAAGACATTGCATGCACATTTAAAGAAAATATATATTATGGGCGTATGAAACAGTTACAGACCAGATTAAAATGGGTGACAGCCTTAGATTTGAAAGAACTTAAACTGGTGGTGGATGTGAGAGTCTCTGGTAGGTTGTTCCATTTTTGGGGTGCACGGAAGGAGAAGGAGGAACGTCCGGATACTTTGTTGAGCCTTGGGACCATGAATAGTCTTTTGGAGTCTGATCTCAGGTGATAAGTGCTGCAAGTGGTAGGGGTGAGAAGCTTGTTCAGGTAGCTGGGTAGCTTGCCCATGAAGAATTTAAAGGCAAATGGCCAGAGATCTCAACTTGGAGGTGGAAACCGAGTATATTGAGGAGTTGCTCGCCTCACATTCTAACGAGTTGAGCAATGAAGACCTCATGCAATTAGAAGAGCAACAAATTGCTGAAGAGGAGGCCCACCAATCTGCTGATGTGGCACAGCCACAGCTACGTAAATCATTGTCAACCAAAATGTTGGCTGCGGCATTCAAGCACATTGATAGCGCACTGGCCATATTTGAGGACAATGACCCTAACATTGAACGGAGTTCAACAGTCAGTCGTGGGGTGTCTAACCAAATCAGCTGCTATAGAGAGGTCTACACGCAGAAAAGGAAAGGATCTGTCCAGACTTCAATGAAGAGATTCTTCAAGAGGCCGAAACCTTCAACTCCCACCTAACATCACCTCCAAAAGTCCGTTGTTGTTGAAGATCCCCCCCCCCCAATCATCTTCCTCCAATAATTGATGGGGTTTTTTTTTTGCTCATGTACATTTCTGTACAGAATACAGCATAGTTTTATTTTTATAGTTTTATTTTACAGTTCTGGAATCAATAAATATAATGTTTCCATCATAATCTATGTGTGTGCTGCATATCTTATTGCTTGAGTAACATTTTCTGTGCATTTTAGCATTAAAAATGCCTTCAGGAATGGAACGTTTGATTTAAACAGTGTTCCTTTGGGAAAACGGGTTTCGCTTTACGACGCTTCGCTATTCGACGCCATTTTGAGTAACGCATTGCGTCGCAAAACCGAGGATTGCCTGAATTATCTGTTTTTCTTTGATAATTGAACAGAGCCGCCTGTTTTGAGTGCACATGTTTTGTCTGTCTTTCAATCCTTAATTTTTCATCTTTCTTGGAGAAAAAAGGATAGGAGAAGATAAGAGAAAGAGAAGAAACAAGAATGGGAGAGAAGGGAGGGTGGGAAACTAGGAAAATGTGGGGAAAAAGAGGAAACAGGGAACACTAGGAAAGAAGGGCGAGGAGAGGTTTTTGGGGGAGACTTGTTAATAAAGCTATCTAAAAGTGATTTTTTTTTGATGGGAGGAAACCTGCTTTTTCTCTTCTTTATCCTGTCTTCTAATCTTACTTTCCTCTTTTAACCATGGTCTAGACTATTTCTAGTCCTGGGGCCACTGTTCCCATATCTTGTAGAAGCGATCCAGTTTTTTATTTAATTGAGCTGACAGTCTTTCCATTAGTCTGATTTCATTCATCCTTGTAGTTACCGTGCGCCTAGGAGTATTTACCCTCTTCCACGCAGCCGCTATAGAGCATCGCGCAGCTGTTAGGAGAAAGGAGACCAGTGTTCTCATGGGTGTCTGAAGCTCTTCCATTGGTTTAGCAAGCAGATAGGTCAAAGGGTCTACAGTTATCCTCAAATCTGTTCATTCATGAATCATTGATTGGATCATGATCCAAAATCTTTGGACCTGCGAGCATGACCACCAAATATGGGCCATGTCCCCTTTCATCCCACATCCTCTCCAGCATAGGTCTGATGTTCCTGGGAAGATCTGGTTCAGACTACTCGGGGTTAGTTACCATTGAAACAAAATGTTATATATATTCTCCTTTATGGTTGTCACGGTGACACCAACTTTTATCAACACATTTCTGGGTACTTGATTAAACAGAACAAGTTGCAAAATAAATTGTGATTTATTTCCTTAATAGACAAGCACACGACATCTGCAGAATACACTTGAAAACAACACTTACTGGAATAAGGGAATGAAATAAATTGTCCTTTGAAACAAAAGAAATTGTCCTCTGCTTGCAAGCGCAAGAAATGCAGCCTTGGTTTTAAAAGTCCTTTGGTTATTAACCCCGTTACTCCTGGACTGGTTGCTGCTGTACTGGAACAAAGTCTTGCATATTTACATCATGGATTAAAATTCAGAAATCACACTGGGGCTACTTGGGGAGCCAGTTATAGACTGCCCAAAGCTATCTTTAACATGTGGATCCAATCCCCTCGTGGGAACAAAAAAACCCACGAATAGCCAAGTTACCCACAGTTCATAAGACCGGTCAAAAGGGCTGTCCGGTGGGCAGGGCGCATGGGTCAGGTTGACGCCCATGCCACTTAGCATAGCTGGGCTACACCCATAACTTGGTGTCACTGTGTCTGGTTTCTGACTCAAAGGTGTCACTAGCCTGACATCTGCTGTGCATCAGTACTGTATGCCAAATAAATTATGGGTCTCTGGGTCTTTTCATAATTGACACTCTTTCAGACAGGGGACTCTAAATCTGTGACAGTCTTTTGAGGCTCCATCATAAAAATAACTACAGCCCTTTGAGGCTTGGTCATAAAAATAGCCCCAGCTCATTCACCCATATCACAGCTGGATGTCCAAGTAATTCCTGCTTGGACTTACAAAAAAATACCTCCTGCCTTACATTTAAGATCTGTCATCATGTGTCGGTAAGAGGGTATGGCAAGCAATGCATCTTGTCTTTTACCCTCACAGACAGGGCATGGCCTGAAAATGAGGAATAAAAATAGCGGGGACAGGGCAACAACAGTAATGCATAGCAAATCAGATATTAACCCTTTCCTCCCCATCACAGTGGTCGTACAAATTGATGTTTTGGCTGCCGATTCCCAGATATCCCTCCAGTCGTCCATATCTATTTCTATATTGAGGTCTTCAGCCCATTTCAACATATAATTAGGATTTTGGGTAGTTGTATGAGATGCTATTCCTGTATATATTCCCGAGATCAGACCCCTTTGGTATAGACCCTCTCCACATAGTTTCTCGAATTTTGTCAATTCCGCAAAATCTATGTTTTTTGAGACCGTCTGCAGTAAGTGTCTTATCTGGAGGTAGCTGAAAATTTGTAGGTCCTGCGTTTGTTCTTTTTTGTTTTAGCTCTTGATAAGTGAGAATGTTCCCCTTTTCTACTAAATCCTCTGCTCTTGTTATACCCATTTGCCGGAGGTTCTTGGAGTATTTTTGCGAGCATCCCATGTGAAATGCAGGATTGTTAACTATAGGGATCAGCAAAGATGGGTTCATAGTCATTGAATACTTCTTTCTGCTTTTGGACCAAATTTCCCATGTGCACCTCATCGATCCCAGTTCAAATCTTCCTGTTTGCCCCTCCCTCTCTGAAGGAGACCAAAGATACACCGGCATGGAGAAAGGGTTTGCATTGGATGACTTTATCCCTACCCAGCAGCAAGCTGCCGGGACACTATTCCACATCACTACTTGTTTTAGATGGGCCGCATGGTAATATTTGGTAATATCCAGGACCCCCAAACCTCCGCACCCTCTCGGGGCAAGCATTATCGATCTCGCCACTCTCGGTCTTTTATCTTTCCATATAAACTGAAAGATTCTATTCTGAATATTTTTCAGTTCATAAAGAGGGACCTTTATCGGTAGCGTCTGGAAAAAATATAGGAACCTAGGTAATATATTCATTTTTACAGACACTATCCTGTCTAGCCAGGATATCTGGAAACTGTTTCAGGTCTGGAGATTTTTTTTGATTTTTCCAAAGAGTGATGGGAAATTACTTTGGTTTAGTTTTTGGTATGAATTTGCTATATCAATTCCTAGGTATTTGATATACGTCTGGCTCCATTTATAGTTAAAATTTGCTTGTAGCAGTTTAATTTCTGGAGCTGGAAGAGTTAAATTTAGGGCTTCCGATTTATCATTATTAATTTTGTAGCCTGAAATTTTCCCGAATTGGTCTAATTGATATTGAAGGTTCGGCTAGAAATCAGTGGATTGGCTAGTGTCAGAATTATATCGTCTGCGAAAAACGAGATCTTGTCGTCTGTCCCACCTATCTGGATTCCTTGGATAATTATATCCTCTCTAATTGTGGACGCTAGTGGTTCAATTGTCAAAGCAAAGAGAAGCGGAGATAGGGGGCATCCCTGTCTGGTACCATTTTTTATTTTGATGGGATCTGAGTCTCTTCCCGGAAGTTTGACATATGCTGTGGGCATTCTGTAAAGAGCTCTAACACCCTCAGGGAAAGGGCCAGAGAATCTGAATTTTAACAAAGTTTGATCTAAATATGCCCTTTATTCAAACCAACGCTTTTTCTGCGTCCAGACAATAGAATTGCCTTCTTATCAGTCAGATGCACATGGTCCATAATGTTTATAATTTTTCTGGTGTTGTCAGAGGCTTGTCTGCCAGTGACAAAACCTACTTGATCTATATGAATGAGTTTTGGGAGGATCGGGTTAGTCTGTTTGCTATAAATTTTTAAATCTAAAATAAAAAGAGATATGGGTCTATAATTACCGCACTGTAATGGATCTCTTCCTTCCTTGTGTATAATTGCTAGATTGGCCATCGAGGCAGGGATGTCTGCTCCCTCCAGGAATTAATTAAACATCTCAAAAATAAACGGGAACAGCACCGCTTTAAACTTTTTATAATAAAGGTTGGAAAAAACGTCCGGGCCTGGAGTTTTATTTATTTTGAGTGATTTTATAGCTTTGTCAAGTTCTTTCTGCGAATGTTTTGCATTAAGTGTTTGGGTGTCTTCCTCAGATAATGAAGGGAGGTTACATTTTTTAAGATATTCAGATGTTGCCTCGGACCCTGTAAGGCTCCCCCAGGCCGACTCTAAATTGTATAATTTGGTATAGAAGTTTGTAAATTCCTGGGCTATTTCTTTTGCATTGTGTTATTATTCCTGTTTTGGTCCGAATTGCTGGGATTTGAGATTTAACTCAAACCAATGAGTTTGTTAGCTAATAATCTGTCCGTTTTGTTGCCCTTATCATAATAACGTTGGTTTGTACATCTTAGTGCTCTCTCTACTTCATCTAGCTGAATTTTCTTAAGATCTAATCTTGTTTTATCTATTAATTTAAATATTTTTTTTTGAGGGGTTCTTTTTGTGCTGTTGTTCTAATTCAGTTAATTTATCCAAAATTTCTTTGTATTGTTTTTGTTTATTTTTTTCTTATATGCCGCTGTAGAGATAAGATCTCCTCTAATAGTCGCCTTATGGGCCTCCCACAGCATTGCTGGAGAAGACACTGTGCCTTTGTTTACTGAGAAATATTCTATGAGTTTTTGTTTGATTGATCTCTCTATGTCATGCGTATTTAATATAGAATCGTTTAATTTCCATTGATATCGATTATTTTTACTAAAGGGAAGAGAGAGCACTAATTCAATAGGAGCATAGTCCGACCAAGTTATTGTACCAATGTTCGACTGGGCGGATGCCTGTAGAATATCTTTGGTACCCATAAAATAATCAATCCTCGAGTAAGACTGATGGGCAGCCGAGAAAGACGGCCTGGTGCCAAGCTCTCCAGATATCCATGAGTGAGAAACTTTTCATTATATCCTTGAATGCTTTCGCATTTTTCTGAGTTATTTTTTAGTATAGTAATCTCTGAATTGGGAATGAACACATTTTTCCATGACTTTGGATAGTATTGGGAGAAGAGAGATTGCAATATGGAAAATAGCTGAAGCGCTCAAATGCAGGTATATCTCAAAATGATAATAAGCCAGACCACTGTACCAGGGTACTAACAATTGATATAGTACCTATTGTGTCATATAATGGGTACTATCCTCCTGAAGACAGGTGGTGTGTGGTGCAACCCACTCACCATATGTCTCATTGGCAGGTTCCCCTGAAAAATATGCAAATACTCACATCCTGGTAGGGCAGGCAGGCAGGCTGTGCAGCTACTCAATGCAATACAGGGAAAAGGGAGACCAAAAAGCGCACAAGCTCAAACGGAGCAGGAAGAAACCAGAACAAAAAAATGATTAAAAGGGCACTTTTGTGGACGACCTAATTATTATTTGGAGGGGGGATGTCACTACACTTCACACTTTTGTATCTTATCTTAATAATAATCTTTATAATCTAAGATTTACATTAAATTTTCATTTCCATCACATTGAATTTCTGGATCTACAATTATTTGTAGACATAGACAAAAAAATCCAAACGGATGTTTATAGGAAGCAAAATGCCAGGAACACCTTTCTTAGGGCGGACAGCTGCCACCCATCCCATGTCATAAAGGCCATACCAAGGGGACAGTTCCTCAGACTGAGAAGGAATTGTTCCACTATGAGTGGTTTCCTTTCTCAGTCTGAGGAGCTTACAAGGAGATTTTTGGAAAGGGGATACCCCAAATCACATTTAGCAATTGCATTTGAAAATGCATTACATACAGAGAGAGCATCATTGTTGCCCACACATCCAATTGGAGATTCTCGCCTTGTTAACAATGTTAAGACAATTGGTATTAAACAGGACTCACATGGACTGACAGAATCAAAAAACAAATGTCCTCTTTTTATTTCACAATTTAGTAAACAAAGTGGAAAAGTAAACTCTATAATTTCAAAACATTGGAATGTCTTATCCATGGACCCTGTCCTTAAAAAATATGTGGATTCTGGTCCTACTTTTGTATATCGTAGAGCGAGAACAATTGGATCTCATGTTTCACCAAGTGAACTCAAATCTTCTGGTCTCAAAAAAACTTTTATCACTAGGGGTTCCTTCAAATGTGGCTCTTGTAGTGCATGTAAACACATGAAGCCTGCCAAAAGTTTTTTCCAGTTTGCCTTGCCACCGCCATATGGTGTGAATATATTACCAAATAAGGAATTTAAGATTAACAGTTTTATAAATTGTAAAAGTCAATTTGTGATTTATCTAATAACATGTGGTTGTGGCAAGAGGTATGTGGGGAGGACGACTAGAGCCCTTAAGGTCAGGATGTTAGAGCATTTAAGGCTCATAAAATTGAGAGACACTAATCATCCAGTCTCAAAACATTTCACTGAATGTGGTCAGGGAGGAATTAATAATTTTTCCTTTTTGGGGATTGAATCAGTTATTTCTAAATCTAGAGGAGGTGATCATATCAACCTTCTGGACCGTAGGGAGGCGTATTGGATCTTCACTCTCCAAACGCGCTTCCCTATGGGCTTGAACATTGACTGGCAACTAACACATTTTTTGTAAACATTTTTGTGATAGACGTATTATGGTGTAATTAGTTGGTAATACAGATTAAATAAGACAATTGTCATTATATTGGACATTATATTCTTGTCATTATAACCTTTGAACCTATGCCTTATCATGCAAATATTATGCTAATATGTAAGCTTAAATTGTTCTTTGATGTATCTTGTGGATAATACTTCATATTTTATAATGGTTGTATTTCCCTGGTTCCTATGATTTAGGTACACAATCTGTGTTATGCAGTATGTATGTGTAATATGTCTTTAAATTTACTTTTCTTGCACATTTTTTTAATCATGTCTAGAGGTTTTTATTTTTAACTTTTTTTTTTTTTTTTTTGTATATAACTTAGTTGCAACACAGCTAGTTTTTTAATCCACCTTGTTCATGTTTTTCCTTGATATAATAGTACCCTTTATTAAGCATTAGTTTAGTTTAATATAGCTTTATTTCGTTTAAATATGCTTGTCCAGTTAGCAGCAATGTATTTTGTTCTGCTGGAATGGTCAATAAAGCTTTGTTATTGTGTTCCTATGTTTGCCCACATCCAAAATGGCCACACTGCCTTTGGTACTTCCTTTTGCCCTTAGATCGGCACTGAGTCGCTCTGTTATGACGTCATCAGGTTCTGATTTTTGGCGCGAAATGGCCCACAGGTAAGAGGGTATATAATGGATGTTATCACATTGTGTTTTATCCTTGAAAAAGAACGCTGCGACGTTCGAAATGCATTGCATGAGAAGAGAGATTGACCTGTAGTTTGAGACAGTGTTTTTGTCACCATTTTTGAAGTTTGGGACAACTCTGGCAGTTTTCCAGGTCTTATGGATATGGCCTGCAAACCGAATAGAGTTGACTCTGGAAGCAATTGGTTAGGCAATAGCTGGAGCACCAAGTCTTAGGAACTTAGATTGCATTAAGTCAGGCCCACATTGGCTGCTTAGTTTAAATTTCAGGAGCGCTTGTGTAATCTCCCCTTCAGATACTGGGACAAATTGCAAATTGTGAGCAGTGTTGGGAGAGGGTGGGCTATAGCGGTACTCTCAGAGTGAAGTTCATGTTTGTGACTTGGGTTGCGTTTCACTGATACGTTAGTAGCACACCCCACAAAGTAATCATTGAATGCATTTGCAATGTCAGTGGGATTTGTCAGAGTAATATCATTCTTAGTGATATTACTTGGTTGTTGATCGCTAGAAGTCAGGAAGGTATATTGTAATAGATAACAGATGCTATTTCTCTATGGATCTACCCCTAAAACTCTCCTTCCAGCTTCGGTTCCAACTGACAAGTGCAAGCGTGCAGCTTGGAGATGCCATTGTGAATGTGTTTGTCCCACAGTTTTATTGTTTAGACTTTGAGATGTCTTACTAATCTATACACTTGGAAATTGCTGTTACTTCTTGTATTAATACAATTTACATTACTTACCTCAATGCTATTTGTACTTCTTTGTTTTTGTTCGAGAACTCTACTAAAGGGAGAGGCTTGGCCCATATGAGGACAGAGGATTGGCCCATATGAGTCCAGCTACAAGAAGTGTTTTCAATCTTTTTGGATATGGGAGAAAGATCTACCTAGGCAGAGGATTAAAGCTAAAACGTTCTCTTTTTACCATATTTGATGCCTGAATAGAGCTGACTGCCTGAGACTAGTGACTTAAGAAAATAAAATAACAGGTTTCCCTAAAAGTCTGAATCAGCATTGGGCCATCGCGAGTCCATTAATCCACCTTGAAAGAAAAACCTTGAACAGGAACTGTGAGTTTGACCTGGTGCACTGCCAGTCTACTCATTTCTAATGGAAACCCAGTGATACAATGTTTTCAGTTATTACCCAGGCTTCAAAGTGATTTCTCTATTTTGACATTCTCAATATCTGCTCCCGCAGCAAAAAAGATAATTTGCAGCAATATCAATAATACCTTGGGAGAACAAACAATGTTTCTTCTTCAACAGAAACATTATTTCACTTGGTTAGACCTCATCACTCAATTGCTCTGCTTTCACTTGGAGTTTTATTGACCACGTTATAAAGTTCTTTATCTTCTGGCAGACATTTCAGCACCACATTTACATTTTGCTGTCTAGGAAGAAGAAAGCTAACAATGTACCTTTTTACAGATTTCACATGTCTGAGTGAGGCACTTTGCCAATTTGTACACACAGTGGAACCACAGGCTGGAAAAAGTTATTTCAAAATCAATTTTGTTTCTAAGTATATTTCATTTTCCCAATTTATTTCAACATCCTTGTTTATCTTAAACTTGCTCAAATAAAAACTCTACCATTTATGTGGTGGTATTCTCAACCATGACCTTTGATGAATATCCTTAATCTACAAGCACATTTAATTCTCTGAAAACACGGATTCATAATTTAGGATGGGTGATCCTTATGGGATGCTATCCAAGTTGTGTCCTTTCATTGAAGTATTTGGTTTATATCACTGCTGTCCAATGCTGTAGGCAATTGAGCAACAGGGTAATTAATATGTCATTTGATGCAGTGCAATAAAGGAGCAATTCATGCCCTTTTTTATTTATCATTTTTTTAATATAGGTTTGAAACATGGGGTCTCCGGAGCTGAGCCCCATTAATTTCAGCTCTGGATCTCCTGCTTCCTGAGATACAGCCCTCCAAAAAGGGTGTTGGTATCTCAGCAAAGTTTAAAGCTCCCGCATGGCGCGGGCCAATAAGAATCTGACCACGATAACGTCACAGCTTCCTATTTACGCGCAGAGTGCGGGAGCTTTGAAACTCCGCCATTACATGAACCCTGCTAGCCAAGCGGCTACTGGAACCCCTACAGAAGTCTGTATCTCTGTAAGCAGGGGGTCCATGGAGCTGAAATTAATGGGCTTAAGTCCGGAGGCTCACTGCTTCAATCTTATCTTAAAAATAATAGGGAAGCGTGGCCTGGACGCAGAGCGGGTAAGTCGCATGCCAGTTCGGCTCCATCCAAGAAGGCCAAATTAAGGACTAAAGATATCTTCAAAAATTGCTAAATCAAAAAGAAAACACTTCAACACCCATGCAGAGTCTCCCTTGCTCTCCCGGTGCCATAATCAACACTTGGCAAGACTTTTGGAGACACCCTGCCCACGGAGATTCATTCCCACTGACTCTGGGTGGCCAAGGGGACCATAAGGCACATGTAAAGTGCGGAGGAGGAAAACAGAGCTCCGGGAATATAGATCATATGAAGCGGATGAGGTGAGCATTGGACCGGCTTCCCCCCCAAAGGGCCAAAAATATATGTAAATTAAGATATTCACTTGCCTATTGGTGTCGCGCGGGATCCACGGTGTAAGTGGTAAAGCGAGAAGAGATCGCTTCTCCCTGGAAATTGGGCGTGCTGCAGGACTGGGAGAATCTGCCGGAGTTCCCCTTGGTGATCAGAGATTGCCATCTATGGGTGAGGGGGCGAGGGATCACACGTCTAGGCCTGATCCGGTCGGCCCATATCACAAGATGGCCGCAGCTGACTGATGTAGGGGCCGGTTCACATAGGGACAGCCATTTTGTCCAGAAGCATGGTGACTGCACCTAGATGGAGGAACTGACTTTCCCCTGGGGGATAGGAGCTACTGACCAGGTCTGGGGGCCATGGTGAGACTCCTCCAGAGCAGACGGGAGCGCCCGCAACCAGGGCAGGACTACTGCAGCTACTGCATGACTTTGGGCAAGTCCCCGAATTGCAGGGAATCTCGACCAGAGCAGGGTTAGTCCTGACCCTGCCACAAAATGGCCACCAGTTTATATGGGCATAAGCAGGAGCCACATGTGCTCTGAGAAGCCATCCTGTCTCCCCCTCCCCCCGAAACACTGGCTCACACTCCTCCCACACCCCTCTCACTTGCCCCGGCATCCAAATCCAGCGACCATGCCTGTCGGCAAGCAAGAAGTGCCCCAAGGGCACATCTCAGGTAGGTAGGAGTGTCAGAGGGGAGGAGGGAGCATATGCCATAAAGTAAGTACTGCCAGTACCTAGGTGCCTGCTGACAGTTCCGCTGGATCGCGCAGCCCAATCTCTCCCCCCGAGGTCCCCTTGATCACCAGGTCTAAAGCACATAAGGAGGAGGAATCAGGTAAAGTTTATAAACACCCCAGCTGTGCCACTTCCTCTCACATTTAAAGGGGACTTGTACCATTTTAGCTGTTACTGACCTTAATGGGACCCGTACCATTAAAAACAAAAAACAGTTGGTTGTCAGCCTCTTTGAGGCCGCCATCGCCATATCGCAAGATGACTCTCTGAAGGTGAGAGGAAGGCCTCTAGAGAAGTGCTGCAGCCCATATGCAGGGAAGGGGGTCTGAATAGGGAATCTGCCAACAAAGAACACCACCTGTTCTGGACCAAGCACACTCTGAGAGATGCGTAGGGACAGGCAGTTTAACTCAATCCCATATATCAAGCAAGGGAACCTTCTTACTTGCTGAAGTATTTAATTGGGGCAACAATATGCAAATAAAAAGGGAGGGAAAGTACTGAGGGAACACGGGGACATAAGGGCAATAGAGGGGAAGGGGAGCTATGAGGGAAGTGGGCTAAATGCAAGATATAGGGATAGGTGAAAATCAGTAACCTTACCAGGATATGAAGCATGCCGGGCTCATGGGAAATTAACTGGGACAATACCACATGGCAAGGGGAGGGGGAGCAGTCCATCCTGGTAAAAGGCAGGGGGGTTGCCAAGGCAACTGTCAGAAGCCAAGAAAAAGGATCACAACATTGTTGCAACAGCTAGGCTGAGGAGTGCTGGCAGCCTGAAGACAAAGAAAACACAATCCTGTTCCAGACACCCCCTAAATGGGCAATAAACTCTCCCATCCCAAGGAAAGAGATTTAATCACAAGAAGTGATTTAAAAAATGACTTTAAGATGCTGTTCAATTACCTAAAATCATTGTTTCAATCCAAGATGCAGGACCTAAGAAGGGACATTACCCAGATTGGAGACCGCACAGATGAGTTAGAGAAAAAAAATGGACTCAACTATTAAAACTATTAAAGCACCGCAAAAACGGGGAAAAAAACCCACCACTTACCTCGAAACACAGATTATGGATATAGTTGACAGACAAGAAGATGTGGAAAATAGAGATAGGAGAAATAATATTAGAATTAGAGGCATCCCGGTATCTGTGACTGACATTGAGGAGCTCCCCTCAAGATGTCTTACCTCCATTCTCCGAGACAAAACTGAGGTGGAGCCAAACCTGGATCACTGCCATAGGGCTTTTCGTGCTAGGCCGCAGCCGGGGGAGCCTCCGAGGGATATCATTATGAGGTTTCATTATTATAAAATTAAAGAAGCCCTGTGTCAGATTACAAGAAATGCTGCGACAACTAATACCTTTGAGGGGATTAACATACAAGTCTTCCAGGACTAATCCCCTACTACACTAAACAGATGCAAAGGTAGGAACACCATGCTGATGGTCGACCAATTCTCTAAGCAGGCCCATTTCATTCCCCTCAAGGGTCTACCCAATGCCCTCAAATTATCCAAAATCTTTCTCAAGGAGGTGTTCCGCCTTCATGGGGTCCCCCAAGTCATTGTGTCAGATCGAGGCTCACAATCCATATCAAAGTTCTGGCTGGCAGTCTGCAAACAACTAGGGATCTCCCTTCACTTTTCTTCCGGCTATCATCCTCAGACTAATGGTCACACGGAGTGGACAAATTAATCAGTGGAACAGTTCATCCGCTGCTTCATTTCCGATACCCAGGACAACTGGGTAGATCTCTTGCCGTGGACCGAATTCTCCCATAACAATCTGCGTAATGAGTCGACATTCTTTCCTAACTTCGGCTTCCATCCCTCAGCTCTTCCTACTGCAGGACCTGGATCCGGGGTACCAGCTGTGAACAATAGGATTCTGCATCTTCAGGAGTCATGGAGAAAGATTCAGGAGAATCTCAGAAAGGCAAACTCCATGCAGAAGAAGCAGGCCGACCGGCATCACCGTGAAGCACGTAACTACAATCCGGGGCAAAAGTTATGGCTTTACACCAAGAATATCCAGCTGAAGGTTCCTACAAGAAGGTTAATCCGGTGGCCTAACGGCTACGGTTGCCAGCTTCCATGACGATTCCTTCGGTCTTCCACACCTCTCTCTCAAGCCCTTCATCCAGAATTCCCAGTTCCTTGCTTCAACCTCTCTCCTGAGCCTCTCCTGGTTGAAGGCCAGCAGGAATTTGAGGTCCAGACCATTCTGGACTCCAGGATCACCAGAGGGAAGCTGCATTACCTGGTCCATTGGAGGGGCTTTGGTACCGAGGAGCGTTCGTGAATTCTAACTCCATGCTCCAAGGCTTGTTTGGGCCTTTTATCACAAGTTTCCATCCAAACCATCCCTGGGACGCCTGGAGGTCGCCCATGAAGGGGGTGTGTACTGTGAGGATTGGACCTCGCTCCCGCCCCCGTGACGTGTCCCGTGATGCATTGGGTGACAGCCCTAAAGCGTGCATTGCGCACGAGGCCTGCAGGCACTGGTCCTAGGCTTTCTGCTCTGCGTCCCGTGATGCAACGGAGAACGTCACTGTTCCCACTTCAAGTCGGTGCCGCAATACCAGGGGCACTCGATGGGTTAATGCTAACTCCCTTCATTAGTCCACAGCTGGGAGACACTCTGCCCCTGCCTATCATTACACAGTCTATGTGTGATGACTCACTGCCTGCAGCCTTCCCATTGGCTCCCTGTGCTTTATATGCTCAGCCAGCCCCTAGGCAAATTGGCTGAGCATAAACCTTGTTTATGTTTCTAGTGCTTGCCACAAGCATCCTACTGCCCTGCTATTGCCTTTGCATTCTCCCTTGTTTATCTGTTACCTTTGACCTTCATCTTGTACACGGACTTCTCCCTTCTGCTACCCCTCGACCCAGGCAACGCACAACGACCATTCTGATCTCTCTACTCCTGGACCCCGGCTATGCACAACAACCATCCGACTTCTCCAATCCTAGACCACGGTGAGTATCATGACTAATCTGACCTCTCCTACCCTGACCAAGCTACACGACTACGAATCTGCAATCTGGACAATGTTGCGTGGTTGTTGGTCAGTGTACTCTAACATCCCCACCTCAACCCAGCGGTCCTGTCCTGTTTGTGGTGAGCACTCGTTACATGGACAGAGCAGCTTCTTCAGGACTGGGAATGGAAGCATCTTTCACCTCAAGGACTGAGGTTTGTGGGGGCGGGGCGAGAAGAAGAGAAAAAGGGGATAAAAGTAATTTAGAAATGTAAGATTTAGGTAAGTTAGGAGGTGATGTAAGGGACTACGGACATCTCGTCAGATAGGGTAGCAAGAGGAGGGAGAGAGAAACAGGAAGGTCCTACACCAGATAAGCCCTATAGAAAAATTAGTTACGGGGTACAAATGGAGTTAGAGGTAGAGAGTGAGTCACTACAAGGTGCTACTGTATGGACAATGATATTCAGCAGTGTGGTCATACAGGGGGATATTGGGGGGGTGTGATTTGAAACATGGGTTTTGTAGTTTCAGGGTTCTATGCGGTTGAGCATTTCAACGATATTGTAGACTTAAATATGTTCTTTACTGAATGTCAATGTTATTGTTGTTCAGGGTAAAGTTTAAGGTAAATTTAGGATAGAAGGATTTGTGGGCCGGGGCCGACTGCAGGGATAGTAAACTAATATACAGGTACAGTATAAAATCGTATAATACTAGAACTTAGGAGGAGTAAAGCATATTTGGCATTAAGGTCATAAATGGAACTTTTTCAGGTTGGGCTAAAGTCGTGAGTGGAGTACCTCAGGGATCGGTACTAGGACCCTTGCTTTTTAACTTGTTTATTAATGACCTTGAGGTTGGCATCGAGAGCAAATTCTCCATCTTTGCTGATGATAATAAATTGTGTAAGGTAATAGAATCAGAGCAGGATGTAATTTCTCTTCAGAAGGACTTGGAGAGACTGGAAACATGGGCAGGTACAGTAAATGGCAGATGAGGTTTACTACCGATAAATGTAAGGTTATGCATTTGGGATGCAAGAATAAAAAGGTGAATTATAAATTAAATGGGGATAAATTGGGGGAATCCTTGAAGGAGAAGGATTTAGGAGTGCTTGTAGACAACAGGCTTAGCAATAGTGCCCAAAGTCATGCAGTAGCTGCAGTAGTCTCGACCAGAGCAGGGTCGATGCAGCGTAGTCCCACGAATTCGGGTATACCCGGGTGTATTGAGGTTTGTGACTGTTTTCTGCCCGAGTGCATTGCGTTATTTTCCAGGCAGGGATTGAAGCATTTTATTCCCGCTGGCTGCAATACTGCACAGTATATATATATACTGCATTACAATTCATGAATTTATGCCATCTGGTAGACACGCGAAGCATTGCAGCCTATTAAATCCTAATCATTATCATTTAACAGATCAGCCGCCCGTCAGCCAGGCATGAACCATGGCTGGGAAGGCAAACGCAACGGGGCTTGTCCATAGGTGAGGAGCGGCGCATTCCAGTTATCTGCCAGGTACATACTGGGTATTTGCTCGAATAAGTGTGTCGGTGCGTATAATTATATATATATATATATATATATATATATACAGTATATATATACTGCATTACAATTCATGAATTTATGCCATCTGGCGGACACGCGAAGCATTGCAGCCTATTAAAATCCGAACCATTATCAATAAACACATCAACCGCGCGTCAGCCGGGCATGACCCTGGCTGAGAGCCCGGCATGCTCCGGGTGAACAGCGTGGCATTCCAGGAACATGCCAGATACAAGCCGGTGATTACTTCGAATAAAAGATGCCGGAGCAGTATATAAAGAATTATCTCCCAGTTATGTGTCTATTAGATTAAGGTTTTTCATAATATATTAAGGTAACAGTGTTTTGTATTATTAAATTGTATTTGTATTTTTGGAGACCCCCGGACACCCGCGGTTACCACCCGGAGATCACTGTAGACCTGCACAAATCTCCTGGAGACCCACAGGGACCCCCCGGGGACCCCGCCTGCCTCCGGTATCAATCCTGTGCAGAACAAAAAATGCTTTTATGCATTTTGCAATATTTTTAGCACCAAACTTTAGCTGATGACAAAATATTGCAAGATTTTAAAGTTCGATATGCTTTCTTATGATGTAGTGTAAAAAAGGTACACTACTAAATTACTTTTTTTAAAAAATAAAAAAAAAATATTTTCTACATACTGTATTACTATTTTCCATAAGAATTCCATACGTTATGTCTTTCTTCAGCGCTCAATTACAGACAAAATAACGCCACATTAGAGGCCTGGTTGTGGCAAAGAGGGCTCACCTGCAGCTACTGTATACGATGGACAGTATTTGGCCTTAAAGTGCTTAGAAACTCTAAAATTAAGTACAACCCAGGTACAGATGTACTGCTGCGGCTCATTTTATTCTAACACATCGCCGTTTTTTCCCTGGCTTTTTCCTGGAATGCGACGCACTTCACCGGGAGCATGCCGCATTCATTTTGCGTTCTGAGCCACGGGTCATGTGCGGGTCATGCGCGGTTGATGCGTTTATTGTGAATGGTTCTGATTTAATAGGTTGCAATTCTTCGCGTGTCCGCCAGATGGCAGATTTTCCTGAATTGTAATGCGCATGCGCTTCAGTAATGTGTCGACTTGCAGGTGTTTCGTTTAAAAAAGATACCACAGTGTGCTATTGTAAATTGGCCTTGAGACTGAAGGAAGAGGTTGCAAAAATGAATCAATTTAGGTTTTTCATATTAAATAAAGACAAAGACCAGTTTCTGTTACAGTATTCTCCAGAGAGCCGTCGCCATGAGTGTTCAAGTGCAGCCCTGTGGACGGACGTTCACAGAGGTACGCAATTAGGAGGCTTTATAACGTGAAATTATAATAGGCTTTATTGTGCCTGTTCCTTTTCATCAGGAAAATTAAAACATACAAAGTAATGTCCCCTAACCCCTAAATCACCATAGCGGTTATTAACCGCTACAGTCATTAAGGGGTTAACCCACCCTCACCCACC
The DNA here is from genome assembly GCA_036426205.1 of Ascaphus truei. NCBI lineage: Eukaryota > Metazoa > Chordata > Amphibia > Anura > Ascaphidae > Ascaphus > Ascaphus truei. Next base: position 43,419 of record WSYH01001994.1, on the reverse strand, counting down.
ACTCGGGATGCCTACATACCCTCCCACACTAACCCCCCCCCCCCCACAGTGTCACTTTTTGCCTCAATAACCATTTTTAACATGGTTCCCTATAGGCTTAAGCTTGCTTTGAGCACAGCCAGGGTTAAGGTGCATACCCAGAAAACCACCCACAGACAGCCGTTTCGACCTTGATGGGTCTCATCAGTGTGGGGTTGATTTTACTGGGAATGCAAGAGAGGCTATGGGATAGGCTAAACCATAATACTGAGTTAAGTTATGGTGAGTAAAAAAAGTTACAAAAACCCTCCTATATATATACATATAATTATGACAAACAACAATAATGATGTGCTGTATTTGTATTACTAAATGTGTGTCAGTGAGTGTCATTACGTCACCACGCATGCACATGACGAGGCCGCATCGAGCGCGGATTACAACTGCGGCCAGCTATTATAGGAGACAGTCTCTGGGACTTCAAATGGCCTGTTTATAAATGTTTGAAGGTGCCTCCAGGTCTCTGCATTAACCACCACCCGTCTACAGCAGTTAGGGAGAATCGAATTGTGGATTCCATACGCAGAGTGACCGGACTGGCGGTGATTTTATTCACAAATTGCCTATTTTATACCTAACCTTTATGGATTTTCCTCCCCCTCCCTTCCATTCCCATCAATAAATGTACCTTTTTACGCTATGGGTCTCTCTCTCTCTCTCTCTCTCTCTCTCATTATAGCCTGCCACTGGCCTGAACACTATAAGTCCTGATAGAAACAGGCAGTATTTGGGTTAAATTTCTGCATAAGGATTACTGTAGCTTGCAGTTGCAGCCTAGAGAGCTACAATGTTACCATGTCAGGGTGCAGGCTTACCGGCAAGTTGGAGTGTCATGCCTGGGGAGGGTACTGACTGGATCACATGTAGATGTGTGATTCCAGTCAGTACTTGGACCTGCACTGTTATGGGGCAGGGTTACAAGCCCCTCCCCTGTGTATAAAAGCTGGCACGCCACCAAATTGTGTCAGGTTCTTCCCCTCCATCCCTCAGTGGAGTGGGAGCGGATTCCCCTTGCTCCATTAGGGGATAAGGAAGCTAAGGAGGGGTCTTGGGGACTTAAAATCATTGGGTCTGCTCCAGGGATAAAGAGAGAACATGGAGGCATGCAGTAGTTAACACAATAAATAACCATTGATTATACTCTGTCTTGGCCTGGAGTCTTTCAAGGGGGAAAGAAGGGGCCTATAGGGACCCATCCTGTCTCTGGCAGGATTCTCATAGGATGAAGGCGCTGCACCTATGGACCAGAAGCTGAAGCCTGATCTATTGCCATTCCCCAGTACCACCGATGGAGACTCACACCTCCTATGAACAACAGGAATGCACCATACAGTATCCCACTCCTGTAACTACCAAATCTCCCATGGGGGGTGGGGGGATGGGCGGTATTACATTTGGAGGCACTGCTGAGATCAAAGCACCAAAAAAAGGAAGGGAATAATGCAGAAGGAGAAGTGGATACCAGTCGCTGTATCCGCGCCAAGTATCCCAACTGCTTGCAAGCTGGGATGCTCTTTAGAAGGGAAGCACCCAGCTCATGAGTGCAAGCTCGCCGCTGCCTAACTGAGAAGTGAATGGGGGCACTCACTGTATCAGCGCCATTTGCATAATCTGAGAGGTGCCTGAAAACCACTATATCAGAGTCATGTCCCTTCACTTTTAAAGGCTGAGATGTGCTTTAAAACCATAGTATTAGCCAAGGGCATGTGGATAATAGGCCCACGGTATAGATGAATTGAAAGACAGCACCCCCAACTTGGAATTATCTGTGGTGTACTCTAATTTGTTGCTTGATCCAGGGCTGAGATGTGCCGGAACACAATAGTGTCAGCCGAGTACATGTTGCAGTGTATGCCCAAGGTGGGCCCGCTTGAAAGACAGTACTCCCAAGATGGGACTACAGCGTGTGCTCAAATATGTGTCCTAGATAAGCAGGATAGTATGCCTAGCCAGTGTGAAGGACTTGAAATATAGCACACCCAAGATGGGACTATCCGCCTGCAGTTGGGGAGGATATATAGTGCCTGTGGAGTATGCCAGTCTGTGTGGCCACTTGCAAAATAACACCCCCAAGATGGAACTCATCACAGGCACTGAGAGGGAGAATTCAGGATCTCTGTGGAGGATCCTGAGGTCTGAGAGCTGTTCCTGCCCAAATAAGGAGAACCGCGTAGTGAGTTTGCAAGATGCAAGCTCTCAATTTGCAAAATATCTGGGCTTGACGCCAAAGCCTGTAGCCACGCGCCTCTCAACTTGCATGGGACTCCTGATTCCACCAAAGAAAGGTATTGAGGAGCCAATGGTGCACCCATGGGTTGTAGCTGGATATGGTGAGCTCCACCAGTAGACACATGCAGTGATTATCCAGCCCAGTCCAATGTCGGCACTGCTCCCCATCGCCATATCCAACAACATGGCAATGCTACACTGCAAACGCTTTGAGCTACCCAGTTGTCTCCTGCTTCTGCAGGATGATGGGGACAACTTTCTGCATTTCATCTGCCCCATCTGTGATTGGCCGGGGGACGCACTGGAAGTTGGCTCTCACTGTTTGCAGTGCGATGTGCCATAACTACAGCCGAAGTTGGTGGGGCCTGAGCCCTTGACCACCTTAAATACGGGGGGGTGCTGTGGAATCTCTACGGCCTAGTCCACAAGTTACAACTTTGCCTCGACATCATTCGTAGAAGCCAAGAAGGATTATATGGGCATAATTTATGAACTGTTTCACCCCGACTAGGCCTGTATGGACTATGGCTCATGCGGGGATTATTGTGTTATGAATATGGATTCTGGAGCGGGGTCTCTAGAGACTCTTGGCCGAGATAGCATCTTATCCAGCCCTGCGGAATGGGAGGAAATCAAAGAGGACTTACCATCCTCTACGCTGGCTGGTGTGCAAGGGTTCCTGTCCTCCCCGTTCCCCAGACCAAAGCAAGAGCAGGCCTGTGTTCTAGTTGCTGCAACTCACTGCCTGGGCGAGTATTGCCAGGGGCACTTTACCCCTTCACCAGTGACAGCTCCAAGCGGGAAACAATCGCCACTGCGGGGCCAGCTTCCAGCCGGAAGAATGGCAAGGGTGCGTCCATCACAAGGTACCGGACGGTGCTTCCATCGCGCCTGAGGTGGAGATCACCTCATCCGTCCAGGAACCTGACATCCATATGGGAGTGCTGATTCAGGACGTCGACCCGCTTTGGAAAGGTTCCCATGTGGTGACCAACCGGTTTCTGTAGCGGTGTAAGGAGGTACAGGAGGCTCGAGCCCACACTGCAGGGTATGTGGCTGCCTCCGGAGAGCATCTGGCTAATCTCTTCCTGAGTGAGAATGTCTGTGAGGGTGTGGTAGCCCAGCGGATCAACGCAGAGAAATCTTCTTCTGTACTGGTTAGTACTTCTTCCGATAATGCTTCTACAACTCCTCGGTCGCTGCCGGTGGGGGTTACTCCAGACGATGTAAGCAATCCAAGGGATCCTAAGACTGACACTTTGAGAACAAGGCCATATATGGGCCGAGGATAGTGCTGAGGCCGTGGTCCCCAGGGCTTGACAAAGACTATACCATGTCAGCAGCGGCTAGGGGATGTTAACAACTGAATGCCTTCATCCGTGCACCCTACCTTGGCGTAGATACTGAAAGGGCCCCATCAGAACTATCCTATTTCACTAACAGCCGTTTTTTAGAATCAGGACACTGTTATTGCTCTGGTAGTGGAGAGGGCTGTTGCCAAGCAGATCCCAGACAAATCTGTGTAAGCCCAACCCCCTACTGCCAGTCCTACCATCCCCACTACCTGCCCAGAGACCCCTACCCTAAGCACTAAATATAGGTCCCATCCCCTTGGCCAAAATCACTTGTCATGCCTGTGGTTCCAAAATGTACTGTCAATAATATGTGTGTTCTGCCAGTGTCATCTGAGAGAAATAATATGTATAATTGTTGAAATTCGATGTTCAGGGGTTACGTGCCACACCTAGACAGGACACGCTTTGTCCTGGAGAGGGGTCATCAGGTAGACTACTGGTGGGAGAATAGAAAATATACTCCAGAGTGGGAGGCAGAGATAAGGAGGGAGTGTAGCCAGCGTATGAGCCAGGGGTTGTTCGCACAACCAGAGAAGGATTTTTATACTTCCCCGTGTAATGGACCACTATTCTGGGTATTGCCAGGCATGGAGTGTGGGCAAAATCTGATGCAGAAAAGCCCCGCTGAAAGGGTACTAGTACAACGGTTCAGGCGGTCCCATGGTTATAAGGTAAATAGCGGTAAGCAAAAAGGAAAGGATAGAGGTAAAAAGTACTTAATATTACACATATTCTATTCAAAGTGAATCAGAGCTCTCTTGAGGTGAGGGGGGCGGGAAGGGGGGATGAGAGTGAATGATGGAAATATATGTCAATGCTTTACACACATGGCTGTGTGTGAGAATGATTATCATCAATTAGATTTTTCTACACTTCTGTGCCTCCTTTCATCAGCATATGACTCTTTGAATCTCTATATGATATATATGCTGCCGCCCAGCATCCTCATGCTGTACCCATAATTGATGACAGTTAGCCACAGATACAATGTAAAATGATGCAATTTTTTTTTTTTAAATAAAGTATCGAGTTACTCACATATACAGTAGTACACTCCTCTCTGCGCCTTGGTACAGTGTATTCCCGCTCCTGCGTCCGCTCAACGAGACTGTATGCAGGGCACTTTGGGAATCTACGGTGGCTATCGACGGACAAAAAAGCTCTATGTCCCAGCTTGGAACTACGCGTTTCTCATTCAACAATGCTTCGTCAGGTTCCTGTAGGATTGTGTCGCGGACGTGCTTTTTATTCCCTTCACCAATATGTTTATCAATAAATCAATAATTTCAATTGTGGGTGATCTGGTACTGGAGTGGCTTATACAATGTGTATGTTTGGTTAAAACATGGTGCAAAAAAAGTATTACGATGCTTTTGCATTCAATATTATTAAAATAAACATATTTTACAGCATTAGATTCATTGTCCACACCTAGTGTTTAAAGCGCTATTAATTCTAGTGGTAGATGGATTTGTAATGATGATCCATTTAACTATATAGGCTATTAATATTGGCCATTTTTATATAATTTAGACACAAAATCATAAAACCAGTAGTATTGCCTTTATCCTAAATTGATTTTTCTCAAGTCAGATATAGGTACTCTATATACACAATGTGAAATAGTTAAAAGCTCAACCTATTACTGTACAAATACCAATATTAACGATAAAATGTTGCTTAGCAAAACATAAAGGCATACAATTAATACATGTATAAAAATATATTAAAATATATAAAAGTATCAATAAAAAAGGTTGATTGATGACCAGATGTAGAATCTGGGAAGATCAGAGAAGATAGATACAGTATTAGCAAGTTTAAAAAACTAAATAGTACAAAGCAGTGTGAGATAGGATCAACAACTACTAAGAATCTTGAGTGTGGAATACAATGAGATGAATGCCCCTACTGTATGTCAATATCCACATTCAAGCCATGAGGAGACAGAGTTTTGTTTTTATGGGGTGATTCACAAAGCAGTGATAAAATCATTGCTTTTGCGTGAGACTATGCATTTTATTTATCACGCTTAAAAAAAATGAAGCCAAAAGCGGGATCACTAAGAAGTGAAGGCCATTTTTTAAAGTGCGAGAAAAATAATGCACTATTGTGTGACCTGTTTTTTTCCAGTGCTATAAATTCTATAGTGTGATAGCCGCTAAGGCAATGCAGGGGTTAAGGCGCAATAGCAGGTTTGTTGGGGGCCATTGCCCCAATAAACATTGCAATATGTACTTTCAGTCAATGGTCAACCTACAAATTAAACAACCACCAGCAATATCAAAGGCACTCAAAATAATCACCAATAAACAACAATAAACAAGTAAACACAACAAAATGAACACCAATCAATTAAGCAAATACTAACTAAACACCAGAATTAACTATTAAAACACCAAAATAAAACCATCAATAAATAAAAGAAAGGGGGAGGGGGGTGTATTTATTTCAAAGTATTGGTCAATATTTTTGGGGGGCCACAGGATTGGTACCGCGAGTTCCACAGGACACCCACAGGGAACACTCTGGGACCCTGTGGGCCCCCATACACCTGCACGGACCACCTGAAGACCCCCAGACACCGCCGGACACCACCCAGGAACCCCTGTGGGGCCCATGGACACCCGTGGGGACCACCTGAGGACCCCCAGACACCCACAGGAACCATCCAAGGACCCCCGGACACCTCATGGCACCCTTGGGGACCCCTGTGGGGCCCCCAGACACCCGCAGGGACCACCCCAGGACCCCTGCCGGCCTCTTGTATTACTGGTTTGAAAAAAATCAAAATATTGCTTTTATTCATGGCTCAATCTCTTTTGTATCAGCCTTTAGCTGGTGAAAAGGAATGGTGAGCTTTTACTAGTTGATTCAGTTATCACTGCTTTGTGAATCGCGCAGACTGGCAAAAACAACGGATATTCCATTTTTTGGCAGATCATACAACTTTTTTTATCACTGATTTAAAGCCTTTATAATGTGATACTGCAATGTTATCACTGCAGAATCGCGCTATAAAGGCATTTATCGTACTTAAAAACACTTATCACTGCTTTGTGACTTGCTTCCTATACTGTATATCCAAAACATTTCCTTTTGTGCGAGTTTCAATAGGATGTCTCCTCCATGCAATTGACTGGAAATTGTTCTATTTCTCTAAGTAAGGCCTTTTGGATCACTTTTATGTTTCAGAGAGAAATGTTTAAACACATTGTGCATCATCAATTTCCTCCTGATGTTACCCATATGCTCCAGTATACATACCCTTAGTGGTCTAATGGTACGGCCAATGGTCACCACTATCCCACTTTAATTAATGTTAAGGAGAAATTTAAATTATATTACTAATTAGATGTCCTCAAACATATTTTATATAAAAAAATGTTAATAGCTAATTATTGGGGATAGAGAGATATTCAGACACTTGGACAAGTGTGGGATAGATTCTATTGGCCTCACATGGCTAGAGATGTAGAAAACAGAAAGAAAAAAAAACACTAGACACTCTCTTGGTGGTAGAGTTCACATACTGAATCAATGTGAATATATTAACAACAAGGCAACAACCCCCACCCTCTACCGATTGATTGGCACAGTGGTATATCATGCCCATATAAAATGGGAATGATTTGCCACTATGACAAACAATAGGCAACCAAAAAAATAAACAACTAACAAAAATACTAAATTAAATCAAACAAATCACCAAAAGAAACAAAAAAATTATATAAACCAAACACCAAAAATAAACAACAATAAAAATGGAGACACCAATTTTTTTTTTAAAAAAGCAAACACCCACAAAACACAAGAATTAAAACAAACAAGCACCAAAAACAAAATACAGAATTAAACAAACCAAACACCAAAAAAAAACAAGAATTAAAAAAAAATCAACAAAAAACACAATAATTAAACAAACCAATCAACAAAAATACATATCAATGAAATAAAAATAAGCATTGGCCCAAAAAGGCATTGCTTGTCACTGTATTTATCTAAGGCTCTAGAGGGGAATATATAAACACAAACAGATTTCTCTGACCAGTAGAGGCTTTTATTTAAACAGGTATAAGTCCCTGTTACAGACATGGTCTAACACTGGACCAATCAATTGGTTTATTGTAAGTTTTTTTTTTAATGAAATGTGCTTTATTTTGTGCATGTTTTTTTTTTAGCTTGCCCAGTTATTGCTACAGTGGCAAAGTTTGCCATATTATATGGGCATGCTTTAATGCTGTGCCAATCAATGGGTAGCAGGGATGGAGGGGGAGGTAGTTGCAGCGCACACAGAACAGCCCCAGAACTTATTTTTGCTCAGGCTCCACCCCCAAATACCGCACGGTTACAATCTGGCCCTTGCTGAGTGTCACCTCGGCCTTAGGAACAGCAGCCAATGTGCTGAAGCTCCTTGGACTCCTCCAGACATGCCCCCTCTCCTGGTTGGCTGTTCCAGATTTATATACCCTCTCTGTTCTGTGATTCCTCACTCGTCATAGAGGACGGGAATTCTGTATGGGTGATTCACAGTACTTGTTCTTTGATTCTCTCGGTTTTGACGCGGCTCGGCAGACTTCCCCCTTTTGGCTCTCGACTTCGAATTGTTCCTGTTTACGTACCTTCTGGATCTCTTCGACCACGGCTCTCACCTCGATCCTTCCATACTTCTCCTACCCCTGATCTCGGGAACGGCAACGACCATTCTTCTGGAAAAACCGGTACCGGCAAGTATTCACGCAATAATCCCCATCTGGCCGGGCACCATCTAATACCACAACCAGGACACGTCCCTCGCTCTGTCGGTGTGTGTATTCATACCTGCCAACTCAGTTCTAGGGACAGGTCTGGTCTGCGGGCTACTCCGGTGTAACAATGGCACAGCCAAGGTACACTGATTTAAATACTCTAAACAGATTCACTGGCTAATAATTAAGGGAGGGGTTTACCTATTCAGTTCAGGCAAACTTACCAAGGAGTTGTTAATTAGTTATAAATTATGTTTCAAATGGGGTTAAATTGGATAGAAAGATTCAGCTCAGACAGACATACCAATGCATTGTTAATTAGATATAAATCCTGATGCACTTTTAAAAGAAGGAGTTGTGCAAATCTTTTGACATGTCAGTAAGTATTTAATCTTGTGTTGATGGCACACTGTATGAAGAAAAGATCTCAAGCCTAAAAAAAATATATGCTTCTACTGAACATCTTTCAGATTAGCTGATTAAAAATCCCTAACTACTGTAATCTGTACTTTTCCATAAATCATTCCATAACAAGAGATGGATAGTTTATTTTGCGGATTTGGCTCCGCCGGGATCGGCCAGTTCCTTTTAGTCTAAAAAGGGGGATCTGCCTTCTTTTTCTATCGCTGACATTCCACATGGTGGATTAATAATCCGTGGTCGGATTTTTAACAACGGATTGCGAAATGCGTGTGTGGATTTTTAACAATACGGCAACAGATTGTGGATTCCGTGGATCGGATTCTTAAAAATCCGTCCATATTATTGTCATATTCTCTAGCCTGCTGTACCCATGCTTGGCCACCGGGACTGCTGCCACTCTCAATGTCTTGTTCTAGCCTGCAGTACCTATACTTGTCCACCGGGATTGCTGCTGCTAAACTAAGGAACATTCCAGACTCTGATACCTGACACCTCTGCACCTGTGCTCCCTCTCAGCCTTCATATATAAACCTCCCTTTCCTGATCCTCCCTTGCCTCTGTTTCAAGTCAGACTCCTATGCACATACCTCTGATCCTGATCTGTTCCTGACCTGTATTTGAGTCTGTTCGCAGTAAAGGCCCTTGCTTGTAATCTGGCTTGTCCCTGTTTGTTCCCGTTCTCAGTCCCTGCTCCCAGACCTGTCCCTGCTCCCCTGTCCTGTTCCAGTCTCCTCGTTGCCGACCTCTGCTTGTTGCCCGACTTCGCTATCTGCCACCTGCCTCGGACCCCTGCTTGTTGCCTGACTTCGCTATCTGCCACCTGCCTCAGACCTCTGATTGTGACCCCTACTACGCTCCTGCTGCTCCGCCACCAAGATCCTACCCGCCACAGGAGTCTCCCATGACAGAAAACAGAGGCCACTTCTGGACCTCGCTGGAACAGATTCTTCTTCTGCCTGCACCCTTTTCTGCCTGCTGCAGCAGACCCCATCTGCTTGGAGGAAGATAAGTACTTTTTTTTTTTTTTTTTTAAATCCCAGTTGGGATACTGAAGGTTTTTTTTTGCTGCTAAGTGTTCTGCAAGAATTATTGCGTTCATCAAAAAAAACAAACATTTTTTCTGAGACTAGAACTGTTGCGGCAGATACTAGTGCACCTTTCTTTGAGGTTTTTTCTTTTGTGCAGTGCCTGGGTTAACCCTTGCAGTACCTGTTGGCACCTTTTTAGACTCTGACTTTTCATTCCTGGACAAGGCTTGTCTCTGCATCCCTGGTTGGACCACTGCTGTTCACAGGGTTCCCATTTCAAAAGACAAGAGTGTTTCCATTATTTTGTTACTGCATGCTGTGATTTTTCCTGCAATCTGTAGTTCTTCCTATGATTGATTCTAAGGTTTCAGGTTTACCTGCAAGTTCCCCTAAAGTTTGTTTCTCTGCAACCTGTGATATCCCTATGCCTGATATCAAAAGTTTCAGATTTAACTGCAGGGTTCTCTGTCTGATATCCCTACGCCTGATATCTAAAGTTTCAGATTTAACTGCAGGTTTCTCTATTTATGTTTTTTTCCCTTGCATATATGATATCTCCGTGACTGATGCTAAGTTCTCAAAAGGGTCAGCTCTCCTATCTTGTCTCTCTGTGTCTAATATTTCTATTGTTCAGTCTTATGCTTCTGCTTTAAAGACACATTTCCTCTTACTCGTTTCTTGGGAAGTGTGGTTTCCCCATGTCGGAAATTATGGCTCCCACTCAAAAAACAGTCTTGAGCAGTAAATGTGAACACAGCACCACTGATTCTTCAGAACTTCTCAAAGCAAGGAAGAAGAAGAAAAAGAAGGGAGGTATTACTGTGGAAGTTGAAATTAAGGATGAATCTTTAACCCCAGAGTCTGCATTTGATGAAAGAGAGATGCTGCAGCTTAAGGCAACTCACAGACTTATCCCAAGAATAGTGGAAGAAATGAACGATGTATTTAATCCAGGAAAAGATGCCCTAACTCAGACACTTCAATCTGCACGAAAAGAGATTGATTGTCTTCATGGACGTTTAGATAAAGCGCAAGAAGCCAAGGCTGTACTACAGAGCTGTCTATCCTCAGCAATTAGTAAGTGTGTTCTCCAGGAAAAAGAAAAGCACCAGTTGGAGAGTGACCTGGATGTCATGTCAGGTGAGCTGGAGAGGGCATATGCTGATGCTGCTGAGGTTTAGCGCTATGCTTCTAAAAGTAACGAATTCCTGGAAATCTCTATGAAGGAAATTGACAGGCTTAATACAGAGCTTAAAGTCTCCCAGGAGGAGATTTGCTACTTCAAAAAAGAGATGGAAGTCATTTGGGAGGAGAGATGATACTTGAAAACAGAGGTACGTTCTATAAGAGACGCCTCCGAAGAGTTAAATAGTAGGTTTGAAACTATAAACCAAATGAGTAAGAACTTCTCTGTCAAGCCAGTGAAGGAGATAAAAGACTCCATGAATCAGAAGAGGAGAAGAGACTATTGATTGAAGAAAAGTCAAGGATGCAATTAGCACTGGAAAAAGGATAGGGTGACTGGGAAAAAGAAAAATATCAGTTGGAGAATGACAGGGTGATCTTGTCAAGTAAGCTGGAGAAGGCCTACGCTGATTCTGCCCAGTACCAGACTTTCATGGCTCAAGTTGACGTAGCACTGGAAGCATCTCAGAAAGAGGTTCACAGGCTTACTACAGAGCTGGAAGCCTCTAAGGAGAAGAGTTGCCACTTCAATACAGAAATATGTTCATTGAGAGAAATCTTCGAAGGGTTAAATATCAGTTTTGAGACTGTAACCCAAGAGTGCAAGAATCTCTATGTCCAAGTCAGTGAAGGAGATAAGACACTCATGAATTAGGAGAGGATAAGAAACAGTTGGCCCGGGAAAAAAAAGACGTGCAGAGAGCACTGCAGGATGCAGAGAGAGTGCTGCAAGAAGAACGTGTCTCCCTGGAGCAGCACACACAAGCAGAAAATATGCTACAGAGTCAGCTGCAAGAACTGCATACACATCTGCCGGACACGAAAGAGAAATGGGTGAATGCTGAGGAAAAGCAGCGAGTTCTGCAGGAAGAAAGTTTCCAGACTGCGTACAAGGTAAAAATGCTGCAAGAGTATCTGAGTACCCAGTGTGTCCCCAAAGAGCAGCATGAGGAGCTGAAGGCCACACTGAGCATAACCAGAGTCTCTCTGGAGGAGGAGCTTAGAGCCCAGGTAACCCTGTTTGAGAGGGAGCACAAGGTGGTCCAGAATCTGAAACAAGACTTAGAGGAGCAGAGACACTGCTCCATCCGTAACAGCCAGTACACCCAAGAGAAAGAGACCTGGAAAAGACAAGCTGCTGAGATCATAGCAAAGGAATTTGCAGAGCTCCAAGACGTGATGAGGGATGCATGGAAGCGAGTTCAAAATGATCTCAGTGAAGAGATGAAAGTCCTGAGAAGAGAATTGCAGTATGCACTTAACCAGGGATCTCTCACTGAGGAGTGGAAATTGCAACAATACCTAAAAAAGGAAGAGCTAAAGCTGACAGCTGAACACATCACAGCAGCTCACAGCGCTGCTGATCGCTGAGCTCAAGACACAGCTTGCCAAAAAAGAGACGAAGGAGGTATCCGTCTGTCAAGTGGTTGGCCTGACACTGTGCTCTCAGGTCAAGATGACTGAGGCCTGCAAAGTGTTGAATCACACAGCCCATGAGAAGGCCTTTCTGCAGCTGGAGCTGGACATGGTCTGGGAGGAGTACCGGCAGCTACAGGTCAGAAATAAAGAAAAAGAAATAAATTTAAGCCTTGTTCTAAGTCAGCTGGGAGATATGGAGTCGTGACTCAACTCCAAAGATGCTGAACTGACAACTGCTTTGAGTGGGAAAAGAAGTGCAGAAGGACAGCTTCAAGAGCCGAAAACTCAAATAGCTGGTCTTTCATTGGGTGATGCCACGAAACGGCAGTTGTAAGAGGAGACCATGGAGAGTGAAATCTGTGTCCCCACTGACTCATGTGGAAAGGCTGCACCCGACCTTGATGCTCACTTTCCTGATGTCTCTGCCCCTGCATTTGGGTTGAACGCACCCATTCGGAGGTTCCTTGCAGCGCTCAATGTACCTGTGGAGTACCATCTGCCCGCTGACAAACCTCCAGAGGTGGGTCACCTTGAGTCAACTTTTCATCAAGGCCTCCGGGTAGAGCCTAGAGGATCGTCCGGAGAACGCTCTTGGGAGGGGGGAGTAATGTCATATTCTCTAGCCTGCTGTACCCATGCTTGGCCACCGGAACTGCTGCCAGTCTCAATGTCTTGTTCTAGCCTGCAGTACCTATACTTGTCCACCGGGATTGCTGCTGGTAAACTAAGGAACATTCCAGACTCTGATACCTGACACCTCTACACCTGTGCTCCCTCTCAGCCTTCATATATAAACCTCCCTTTCCTGATCCTCCCTTGCCTCTGATTCAAGTCAGACTCCTATGCACATGCCTCTGATCCTGATCTGTTCCTGTACCTGTATTTGAGTCTGTTCGCAGTAAAGGCCCTTGCTGGTAATCTGGCTTGTATCTGTTTGTTCCTGTTCTCAGTCCCTGCTCCCAGACCTGTCCCTGCTCCCCTGTCCTGTTCCAGTATCCTCGTTGCCGACCTCTGCTTGTTGCCTGACTTCGCTATCTGCCGCCTGCCTCGGACCCCTGCTTGTTGCCCGACTTCGCTATTGGCCACCTGCCTCGGACTGATGGTGACCCCTACTACGCTCGTGCTGTTCCGGCCACCGAGATCCTACCCGCCACAGGAGTCTCCCGTGACAATTATATCCAATGACGGTTTTGGATTAATCTTTACCGATCGAAACTGGAACAATTCCTCAACAGATTTTACACTGTGAAACAGACTTTGAAGGAATGCCCGGAAAATTTTTACGTACATGTCCTAATCCTGGACGAATCAAATTTTTTTCTTTTTATTATATCGCAATCAATCTGCTCCACTCACAATTTATTTTTGTAATTTCTTTTTACCTTTGTCTTATTGCTTGTTGTTTTAGCAATGCCATTTTTACATTCTGTAACTGCATTCTGGTGATATCAATTGCTTAAAACAAAACAGGCTGACTGCGGCCATTTACACACATAAAAAAATGGGATGCCATAATTAAAGGTGATGCTAGTGTAGCCCTGGGTCCTATCGAACGCAGACCATTTCCATGTGCTATATAACCTGTAGGCTCACAGGGCCTAAGCCCTTCACAAAGGATCAGCGAGGGCGTAGATGACGTCACCCGTAGATGTCCGGGGTGATCCCACCCAGACACGCTGCGACTTAGTGGTGGGGCCTGGTCCCAGGCCTCCCGCGGATATAGAACTGTCCTGGTATGACTCATAGCACAGTAAGGGGATCCGGAACCTGACTATGGCCAGTCCCTAGCTCAGCTGCACGCTATGGGGGCTCAGGGTCTAACTGGGCCTGGGGCATGCGGCCTAGGTAGGGGCGGCAGCCTTCCTACACCGGAGCTCCTTCTCCTTCCTCCGTCAGCTAGCTCTGAACACTCGTGCGCCCCTTCACTTCCTTTTCCTTCCTCCTCTAATAAAGCATTTATTAGCAATATTTACAATACAATAATGCACTTAAATTATGTATAACGTGGTTTAAAGATATTCAATATAAATATTTTAGCCATGAACAAAATGTTAAATTAACCATTACACAATTGATATACTTACAGTACATTAGATGTACAGTGGGAGACGTAAAAATACGTCTTGTGTGCTGCTTTCAAAAGTACAGATACACATTACATGAAACCATATGTTTTTTAATGTAACCATGTGTTAAAAGATATATTTTGAATCATAAAAAATATGTAAAATGTCATATCACAGAAGAAACTTTGCTTTTTTCAAGTGTCATTTGTTACTGAAAATAATACAAATTGCTATAAAATATGCAACCATGGATTTGAGAAAATGTCTAATTATTATCAGAATTGTACAACAATTAACAATTAAAACCATTTATAGCCTGTAACACAAAGACAACAAACCATTTACTTTGCAATATGCTGACCCTCTCCAAAGCAATGAAAAAAAACTGTTTGTGATGAAGGTATTAGAAAATCCAAATTGATCAGCGCTAACTAGTAAAATTTATTGCAACAATGTCAGTCAACTTATTTCAAATCAATACAAATCTCACATAAAGCTTCTAAAATGCAATAAGAGTCTGGCAAAGCCTTTTTGTAACAGATTAGTGTTAATGCAAAAATAAAAAGCCCCAAGGATAATCATCCATTGTGACAGAACAGAAGACTTTTATTTCTTAAGCTTTTCCATTTGTTTTACTTTGGACATCTTTATTGGCATTCTGAATGTATGAAATAATGCTCAATATTGTATCGTCAAGAATAATGTATTAAAATGTTAAGAATCCCCTGAAGAGCTTTTCAGTTACATAGACTTTTCACAGTCTTTTCAAATGCAGCATATCCTATGTGTAAAACAAACCTTTTACTTATTAGAAACATATAGGAAACCATTTAAAATGCAACAGTGATATATAATGTTAAATGGAAATAAGGCATATTTAATTGATGTCCTCATTCATTTGTTTGAAATGTGTTATTCCTTATTTTGTTTAGTAAGTTAAGAGGAACAGAGTTGAGGGCTGAAGGCTGAAGTCATGATGCTCCGACAAGCAAAAAATGCAGTATTACAGGCAAAGAAAAAGAAAAGTTTTATTTTCATGGTGCAAGTCATCAACGTTGTACAACTAAAAATATTTTTCTTTTACTGCGGTCAATGAAAATATCAGCACCAAAATGACTAAATACCACATATTTACAGCATTTTTATCACCTAGTCCAAGCTGACATTAGTTATATCTTGTCTATGTACTGTATACATTATAATTATTATTATTTTATTTATATTTTTTTTTACCAGGAAGTAATACATTGAGAGTTACCTTTCTTTTCAAGTACGCTTGAATATCCCGGTGATGTGCGGTTTAGTAACGTTTTCTCCCGGAGTGTATTGCGTTATTTCACGCCCGTGATTTAAGCATTTTATTCCCGCTGGCTGCAATACTGCAATTCCGTGTAAAAACGCATGGGGGCGTTTGCGAGCTGTTGTCTCTGAAGTCAAATACCTTCGCGGTTCAACCTACAGTACACAGTCTCTGCGTGCGTGCGCACGCAGTAATAGTAAAATTGCATATTTAATTTTATTTTAAAGTACAGTACTGTACTGTACATGATCAGACCCTGTTGGGGTGAAGTGAGGGGGTTCCTAACATCTGGGGGAAAATTAATTTTAATTCTATGGTGAGTACTGTCTTGTTGCCATATTATTTTGGTGGGGCTGGCTGGGTACTTCTTTAGGGGGCTGACCATTACTGTACTTTAAAAACTCTGGAGGTGTGTGGCTGAAATACTGTACTGTAGTTAACAGCAGTGTAATTTCAAAAGGCAGTTCATCATAATAATTTGATGAATAAACCCCCAAAGACAACCCCCAAATACAGTACATAAAAAGCAAGTCACTTTAACTCCCTTTGCCTTTTGCAGCCTCCATGATCATAGATACGGGAAAAATCCGGTGACACACACCAATACCCTCCAATGAATTGGGGCTCAATACGGTGAAAACAGGGGTCACTACATAACCTTTTCCTTATTGCACGCTTCCACGTATGAGGAGTTGGCGAAAATTTGTTAAAGTCAAAGTTTTCGATAAAATACTGATAAATTTGAGCAATTGTTGCCATCTTATCATCTGTTGCATTAATCGCGGCCCATATCAAATACGCGTAACTTCTGTCAGGTTTTTGGAAAGCAGGCTGCACTTGAACACTCATGGCGGGTGGGTCTCTGGAGAATAGTGTAACACAAACTGAAACTGGTCTTTGTCTTTCTTTAATTTGAAAAGCCTAAATTGATACATTTTTGCAACCTCTTCCTTCAGTCTCAAGGCCAAGGCCAAGTTACAATAGCACACTGTGGTACGGTATCTTTTTTAAACGAAACACCTGCAAGCCGACACATTACTGATTCGGCGCATTACAATTCATGAATTTATGCCATCTGACGGACACGCGAAGCATTGCAGCCTATTAAAATCCGAACCATTATCAATAAACACATCAACCGCGCGTCAGCCGGGCATGACCCTGGCTGGGAGCCCGGCATGCTCCGGGTGAACAGTGTGGCATTCCAGGAACATGCCAGATACAAGCCGGTGATTACTTCGAATAAAAGCTGCCGGAGCAGTATGATGACAATACATGGTTTCATTAAATGAACAGGGTTATACATTATATTTAAAGACATTGCATGAACAGTTAAAGATAATATGTTATAGATAATATGTAACAGTTACAGGCCAGATAATCCCATCTCTGTTATCTTAAAATCAAACTGGTTTTGTACCTGGCAGAAACTCAGTTATAAACGTCCGAAGATATTAGGTATTATCGATTACCATAGTAATTATCTGATGGTTAAAACAGGATGGGAAGATAAGTTTATTCTTGGTCTGGATGCTCAGAAAGCTTTTGATCAAATCTTGTTTAGACATACTGTTTTTCCATACTACCAAGCAATTTGGGATGGAAGGTCATTTTTGGAATACTATAATGGAATCTTTAAAAGACCAGAAGCATTAGGGATGGTTAACAACCAACATTCAGAAGTTTTAAATCTAGCAAGAGGTAGGAGGCAGTGGTGACCATTGTCTCTGCTGCTATTTATTATGGACTTAGAGCTATTATTGCTGTATCTGAACCATAGGATAGATTTCAAAGGTATCCAAATTTGTTAATGGGAAATGGAAATGTTGCTTTTGCAGATGTAACAGGGTCTTAAAAAGACTGCACACCCGCACCTGTCTGTAGCTTATGAGTCCACCAGAAAGCCAGGAGTCGTCAACAGAGGCGAGGAAGCTAAGAACATCATGAAAAGACTGTGCTTGGAAAAAGTCCTCCTCGGGTGACTAAAGAGCGCTGAATACAAGCACATACGGGCAGGCACTGGTTCAACCATATCCAATCGGGTCCACAAACTGCTAGAAAGGTGGCAACCCTCAATGAGTAATATTAGGAGTGCCAGAGTGTGGCCCAAAGGCAAACCCCAAAAATCCTGGAAGGAGTGAAGGGCACCTGGAGAAATGCTCCAGTCCCAGCATGACTGAATGTTCTCTCCCTCCATTCATTATCATCTAGAGCCAGTCACATCTTAAGAGGGTGAGGAAGGATGGGCTTCAGTCGTGGCTATCCCAAGCTATGCAAAAATGGGGAGGTATATGACAGGGACTTTCCCTGGTTTAAAAAGGCAGCACACATAGATCCTTTCTGTAGCTGATAAGCAATCAGGGAGCTGGTTAATTGTAGGTACAGTCAATTAGTCAGTCTCCATCAGTCTTCACCTGGCTCATCAAGCAACTTTAAATGTGTGCTGCACAAACTGCATGTCTCTTGAACACAGAGTTTCTGTTTTGCAAGAAAAGATTCCCGGGAATAGATCTCTTATGCACAGAAGGACTGTGTTGCTATAAGAGATTCCCAGGGAACCAGACACTCTATTCCAGGACACAGTGGATCATGAAACCTGCCACAGGGTGGCCACCCCCATGGACACCAACCCAGACCTCGAGACTGACATAAAGAGCCCCCTGCTTACAGGTACCTCTTTGAACTTTGGGGTCATAAAAATGAGAGTGAAAATTAGTGGAAAAACTGGAAAAGTATATATATATATCTGGGACAGGGCAAATTTGATTAAAATGATGTCACTATCAATAATATTGTATTAACTCCTCATGTTACCAATATCACTTAAAAGCAAAGATATACAAGAAATATATACAAGAAATCCATAGATGCTTTATCAGTGTGAGGATTGAACCTCGGTCGCGCCCTCTTCACGCGTCCCATGATGCATTGGGTGATGCCCCTCACATTGGCACTATGCACAAGCGCTGCAGTACTCCTGCCGGCACCGGGCATAGGATCTGCCCCGGCGCCACGGCCTGTGATGCAAAGGAGGACGCTCCTGTCTCCACTACATGTCGGAGTCGCATGACCAGAAACACTCGAGGGATTAATGCTAACAACATTAATTATTCCACAGCTGAGATACACTCTGCCCATGCCTATTAGTACACAGTTTACCTGTGATGATTCATTGCCTGCAGCCTTGCCATTGGCTCTCTGTTCTTTATATGCTCAGCCAGCCCTTAGGCAAATTGGTTGAGCATAAACTTGTGTTTATGTAAGAAGTGCTTGCCTCAAGCATCCTGCTGCTCTTCTGTTGTCCTGTGCATTCTGCCTTGATCTCTTGTACCTTTTGACCTCAGCTTGTACCCGGACCTCTACCTTCTCTGACCCCTGGACCTCAGCTACACACAACGACCATTCTGCCATCTCTAGTCCTGGACCCCGGCTATGCACAACAACCATCCGACCTCCAATCCTAGACCACGGCGAGTGTATGACTATTCTGACCTCTCCTACCCAGCAACACGGCTACGACTATGCAATCCGGACACGATTGCGCAGTTGTTGGCCGGTGTATTCTAAACATCCCCACCTCAGCCTTGAGGTCCCGTCCTCTTTGTGGTGAGCATTTGTTACAATCAGGTTTTTATGGAATGAGAAGGAAATGAAAAATAACTTTACAAAACTGCAGCTGAGTATAGGAGATAGAAATGTTACTTTTCCAAATCTAAGACATTATAGCTGTGCCTGCCTCTTTAGATATTTGGGAAACTGAATGTCTACTTCAAAATAATTTAATTATTCCTGAAATGGAAGAACCATATATGGATAGTTTGGAATCCAACAGATTTAGTCCTTGTAGATAATAAAAGTATTCCAAAACACTTAGGGGGCTATAAACTAAGCAGTGAGCTTTTGCGCTGGCCTGAAAAAAAAATGTCTGCTAAAAAGTGAAGCCGGAGGCGCGATTCACTAAGGAGTTCAGTGCATTCGGGATCGGCCGTGCTCAAATCTGCCAGATTGTGCATGCTTCCCCCCCCCCCCACTCCCTGTTATCGTGCTTAAAGTTCAAGTACGATAACTGATAGAGAAAAAAAAAGCCTCCTGTAACATTTGCATGGAGATTCTGCATCTCCATGCCCGACTGTTACAGGCAATCTTGCATTAAGAATATACATTTTAATAATAGTGTACATGTGCATGGGTCTCCGGAGCTGAACCGCATTGGCGTTATGGGGTGCCGGTATCCCCTGCACTTTTAAAGCTTCTGTGTAACGTGACCGGGACATTTAAATTCTGTAGGGGATACCGGCACCCCATAACGGGGCCTGTATCTCCTGAAGTAGAGGATCCCCGAGGCTGAAACTAATGCGGTTCAGCTCTGGAGACCCCCTGCTCATCCACACTACTGTCAAAACACACACAATAATAAACAATAATTCATTACTGTAGCGGATAACCGCTATGGTAATGAAGATGCATTAATGTAAATTTTAATAATAGTGTGCGGGAGCAGGGGGTCCCCTGAGCTGAACCGCTTTGATTTCTGGCTCAGAGACGCCCTGCTTCCCGAGTTACAGGCCCCGGTATGGGGCATCAGATGCCAGTGTCGTCCCCATCTTTATAGCATCCAAGACGCGACAATTGCCCCAATAAACATTGCGCTATACAACACACATTCCCCCCCCCCCCCACCCCCTAACACATACAATACAGTAATGGGCAAAATTACTATTATCCACATATGGATAATAATGCATTTGCCCATTTACAAGACATGAATCACATATACAGTAAATACATATTAAACTGACCTTTTCCATGCACCCACGATGAAGGCCGTCTTCATCCTCATCCTGCCCATGTCACCTCCGGGGCTGCAATACATACACAAGAATGAAAATAGCCAATTATATATTATATAGTAGACCATGTGACAGAGGCTTTCGGGAGAACAAATGTGACGTCATCCAAAGCCTTTCACATGGTACTTGAGCCAATCAGAGTTGGGATTTAGTTCCCACGCTCTGATTGGCTACCATACCATGTGAGGGCGGCCATCTTTCTTTTGATGACATCATCTTAAAGGTAAATGTACAGCCATTCTGATTGGCTGGCGTCATTTCCATTAAATGACGTCATCATTTTCTTTTTTTTTTACACAATCACATGGTTTTCACGGCCCAATTAGGGCCGTGGGAACCATTTGATGAAAATGTGATGTCATAGGCCTATAAAAGCATTTGTCGTCTCATTTTGAAGCCAGACTCCGAGGAGGGAACCTAAGAAGAGAACCAGGCTCGGTGGAAGAAGATGGAAGAAGACGGAAGAAGACGGAAGAAGACGGAAGAAGACCCCGGAGAAGGTAAAGAAGGCCCCAAGACTGACGGAAAGGATTACAAATAGAAGAAAGAAGGCACAGTTGGATTGCAAGCGTTTTCTTTTATGATTACCTGTGGATTGGTTCGAGAGCTTCCGGTTCCCCTGGATTTCGATGAGTGGGCCATCTAATGGTAAGTAAACAAAAAAAGTATATATATATATTTTTTTTTTTCCAACTTAAGATTTTTTTATTGGAGTTACCTGTACAGACATTATTTCACAGCCCATTGTGTTACTTCCAAATACAGAAACAAAAAAAAAACAAAACAAACATGAAAGCTTTATAACCGCCAACAACAACCAACAGATCACACTACAGACAAGACGGGTCAGACAAGGCAACCGGGGGGGGGGGGGGGGGGGCGGGAGGAAGAAGAGAGAAGGCACCGGAGTCTGAGGCGGCGAGCTTCTTTCTTCGCTGCTGTGCTTTCCAAGTTAGGCGGATACTAAATGGGATATCTCTCTGGGGCAAGGCCTGCTTTTGTGTCTGCTTTCCGAAACTCTACCTGTGGGGCTGTCTTCTACCAGTTCGTCGCTGTGTCGTGTTGTATTTCTGACCTTCAAAGGAGAACGCATCTAATTTTATCAATGAAGAATCGTGGCGGCATCCACCCCTGGGATGTCTAACTGAGCCAGCCAAGGTGCCCAGACTTTTAGGTAATTTGTACCGAGTCATTAACCAAACTTGTTAATTGTTCCATCCGGCAGACGTGCCAAATCCTGTTTCAGATCTTAGGGATAATTGGGATATCTTGCTGCTTCCATAATGCTGCGATCTCGCACCTCGCCCACCAGGAACACCCACGGGTCCAGGGGGATCTCCAAACCGAGAATCCGCTGTATCCAGTCTCTAATTTCTTCCCAAATAGGGGCCACGCTTGTGCAAGACCACAGCATGTGTCGCAGATCTGCCACCTCCCCGCACTGTTAAGGGCAGAGCGGGGAGTAGCCTCCAACGAATTTAGCTATGGGAGTTGGGGTGTAATACCACCGCATAAGGACTTTATATACGTTCTCCTTTACTGTGGTACAGATTGAGCTTTTTGCTGCTGCTTGAATAATTCTGTCCCATTCCTCGTCCTCTAACGTCTCCCCTAAGTCCGCTTCCCATTGCCTAATGTTTTACAGTCTGTTTTCGTTGAGCGTCGTTGGACAGATCACTTCCCTGTACATTCTAGATGTAAGTCCCCTTGTGTCCGTACCTCTGGAACACAGCTGCTCAAAATTAGTTCGTGCCGGTCTGATTGGTGTTTTATTGTAAAAATCTCTGATCTGAAGGTACCTAAAGTTTGGTATAGCTTTAGAAGCTTTAATTTGCTCAAATGATTGTATATATGTTGTACCCTCCAGATCTTTAAGGCGGGTTATCCCCTTCCTAGTCCATTTTAAGAGGTCCTTACCATTCAGTCCTGGAGCGAAGTCTGTGTTGCCAGCAATTGGTGTCATGAGTGAGTTTCTAGTAGTCAACGTACAGCTAAATTTAGTGGCCTCCCAGATTCTTAGTGAACTGGCCATGGTCTGCAGCGGCATTTGCATCTTGCGTACCCCTTTTTTGGGCAGCAAGATTACGTTTTGGAGTTCGATCGGTGCACAACACTGCTTCTCCAACTTTACCCATCTCCGTAAGCTTGGGTGCCATTGGAGAATCTGCCCTAATTGGGCTGCTTTGTAATAAAATGGATATAATATGAATAAGTTAAATGCAGTCAGGGTCCAGGTGGGTGTTAACCCCTCTCTCACCCACTGTGTCCACCAGCGCTCTTACTAACAGAATAATTATACATATACATACATTTGTCGCACAAAATGAATGGGAATAACACACTACTAACAACAGTTAACTACAAAAAATATATAATAAAAATAAAAAAGAAAAAAGAAAACAATACTTAAAATTAGAAGAGTTCCAAAAAATGTGTGTGTCCCAACATATGGAGTCCGTTCACAAGAAATATGGGTATGCTACTTCTTTGCTCCTGGAACCAACCTCGGAACCAGAAGGAACTATGGACAAGGGAAAAAAAAGAGAAAAAAGCGCAAGGCCCATAGAGTAGTATAGTCAAGTTTATGAGTAGTCAAATACGGTTAAAAACACTTACAACAGTATAGTTGGTACAGGCATATCGGTACTGGTATACAGACCGCGGGAACAGAGATATTGTATTCGTCTGCTTGTCAGGGGTGTCAGAGTCCTGGCCCTTCTCCTCCTCACGATCGGCGAACTGCTTCACTTCCGCGTCAGGTGACTCGTGATAAAAACTCTGTGAATACTAAAAACAAACACCATTACATCAATAATAAAATGCATTATACACATATAAAAACTTACAATTACTTTTAATAAAAAAATCTTTACCATTGTGCACTTTATTAGTTATTGTTTTGCTCACAGGAATGCAGCCATATCGATTTCTTCATTAAGCCCCATGGGGGAGAGGGTATTGAGCTGATGTATCCAATACGTCTCTCTTTGTCTAAGTCTCAATACCCTGTCCCCTCCATGGTCATTAGGTCCTATGTGTTCTATGCCTGTGATTTTTAATTTGGCAGGAACTTTATTGTGTTTTAAATAAAAATGTCTAGGAACACTATGTGTCATCATCCCTTTAATAATGTTGTTCCTATGTTCCAAGAACCGATTTTTAAGACTCCTTATGGTTCTTCCTATGTACTGCAGGCCACACTCACATTCTAATAAATATACTATAAAAGTTGTTTTACAATTAATTAAAGTTTTTATCGGATAAATTTTAGATGAATGCTTAGATTTAAAAGAGATGGCCCCAGTGTTAATGTGCTTGCAGGTGATACACCTACCCCCGCAGCAATAATTGCCCACAATTTGAGATGATAACAAATTCTTACAACCGGGAGGCTTGGTTTTCCTTAATTTAGATGGTGCCAATATATTTTTAAAAGTCCGTGCTCGCCTATAGACTATTTTTTTTTTTTTTTTTTTATAACTTAAATTTTATTGAATCAAAACAGCATAAAATACATTACAGAATACTTTTGTCTTGTATGTAAACATTATTTTAACAACTATGTAAGTAACAACGAGGTCCTGCTGTGCTTCGGGACCCGGTCTTCCGGGTATTTTGGTGTGGACCATATAGTCCAAACCGACTCTACTTAAATGGACAAACAGACACTTATAACTCAACTTAAAAGGGGAGACAATACATACTCAAAAAAAAAAAAATATAGGGAAAAGGGAGGTCAAGGTGGGGTGGGGAGGGGTAGGTTGGGGGTGAGGTAAGGTAGGGGGAGTGCGTTAGCAGTAGATGCGACACGTGGCCCTGTGTCAAG
This sequence comes from Ascaphus truei, assembly GCA_036426205.1. Lineage (NCBI taxonomy): Eukaryota > Metazoa > Chordata > Amphibia > Anura > Ascaphidae > Ascaphus > Ascaphus truei. Next base: position 18,951 of record WSYH01001994.1, on the reverse strand, counting down.
CATCACAGATGCTTGCAAGCTAAGTCGTCTCTCACATTACTTATATTATAATGCTGCTATAAGGGGTCTTGGGTGTATAGAATACCTCCTGTATGTCCCTCCCAAGGAGAACGCATCTACTGTTATCAGAGCCATATTGAGGACCTCTCAATCCCCGGGATATCTGTCTGTGCCAGCCAAGGCGTCCAGACTTTTAGAAAATTGTCACCAGTATCGTTAACTAAACTCGTTAATTTTTCCATCTGGCAAATGAACCAAATTCGATTCCGAATCTTTGGGATGGTTGGGATATCAGATTGTTTCCATAATGCTGCGATCTCGCACCGCGTTGCAATTGCAAAATGGGCAATTAGTTTGTTATTTGCTTTGGAAAGGCCCGTCAATGGCCTGTTCAGGAGGAACAACCACGGGTCTGGGGGAATGGTGAGATCAAACAGTCTCTGTATCCAATGTCTAATCGCCTCCCACAGTGGAGAGATCCGTGGGCAAGACCACAGCATATGTAACAGGTCGGCTGTTCCTCCGCACTGGCGGGGGCACAGGGGAGAGGAACCCGGCACAAACCTTGATAATTTCAGTGGGGTGAGGTACCATCGCATTAGGACTTTATATGCGTTCTCCTTGAGCGTGGTGCATATGGAGCTCTTCGCTGTGGCCATATATATGGCGCTCCATTCTTCATCTTCTAAGTTTTCTCCCAGATCTGTTTCCCATTGAGATCGGAATGAGGGTATCTGCTGCTCATGTTCACCAGAACTGATCACTTCTCCGTATAGCTGAGATGTAAGTCCCTTCGTGTCGGCCTCAGCCAGACAGAGCTTTTCGAAAGATGTTAGTAGGGGGTATGGGGCAAATTTGTTATAAAATGCCCTGATCTGGAGGTATCTAAAAAATTCTGAGTGAGGGATCTCTTTCTCTTCCCTGATATGGTCGAATGTTTTGATTTTTCTGTCATAACCCTCCAGATCTCTAATTCGATTGTAGCCCCTCTGTCTCCAGATTGAGATATTACTGACTGATAGACCTGGAGCGAAATCAGGGTTATTCCATATGGGTGTTGCAATGGAATTTTTTGTCGTGAGAGAATGCCGAAATTTCGTAGACTCCCAGATTGACACTGAGTTGGTCACCGAGGAGAGCGGCATGGCGGTAAATTTTCGCGCCGTTTTAGGTAACCAAATTAAGCTGCTCAATTCCAGAGGTGCACACGCAGCATTTTCTATTTCCACCCATCTCTTTAACTTTGGGTTAGATTGCCATTGTACAATCTGACTTAATTGTGCCGCCTTGTAGTATGATACCAGGCAGGGTACAGCTAGGCCGCCCGCCACCACAGATCTTTTCATATTTAATTTACTTACTCTCGGTTTTTTACCTCCCCAGATAAATTTGGAGATTTCAGATTGAAGTGAGTGCAAGTCTCTCCAACTGAGTGGCACTGGAAGAGTTTGGAAGAGGTATAATATACGGGGGAGTAGGTTCATTTTGACACTATGGATACGTCCAATCCAGGATATCCTTTTGGATGTCCACTTCCGTAAATCAGATTTTAAGGTCCGAATCAGGTTGGGGTAATTTGCATTGTACACGTCTTTTACAGTTTTGGTGATGTGGACACCCAGGTATTTTATGTGGTTTTGTTGCCAGTTAAATTTGAAATTCAATTTTAGTAATTTCTCCATGTGTCTAGGGAGGTTGATGTTGAGGGCTTCCGATTTGGATTGATTGATTTTGAAGCCGGAGACCTTAGAGAATCGATCTAGTAGGTCGAAGAGGTTTGGTAGGGACGTAAGGGGTTTTGTGATAATCAAGAGGATGTCATCTGCATACAGGGCCGCTTTATGGGTCTGGGAGTATGCGTTTAACCCTGAGATGTCTGGGTTTCCTCTGATTTGTGCCGCCAGTGGTTCGATACATAGGGCAAATAAAAGCGGGGATAATGGGCAGCCCTGTCTCGTGCCACTCTTTATTTGGAATGGCAGAGAGGGGTAGCCTTGGTGTATGACCCTGGCGGTGGGGTTAGAGTACAGCGATAGAATCGCCTCACTCACCCGATCTCCAAAGCCAAATGTCGCAAGCGTCTCTTTTAAATATGGCCAGTCTATCCTATCGAAAGCTTTTTCTGCATCCAGACTTAACAACATGCTTTGAGTTGCCTTACTATTTGCCAAATCCAACAGATCAATAAATCGTCGTGTATTATCCGCTGCTTGCCGGCCCTTGATAAATCCGACTTGATCTGGGTGTATAAGTCTGGGTAGGATGAGACTAAGTCTATTGGCCAATAATTTAGCGTATAATTTAACATCAGTGTTAATTAATGATATAGGCCGGTAACTTTTGCAGTCTAGCGGGTCTTTCCCAGTTTTATGAATTAGTGATATTGACGCCTTTAACATCTCCTTGGGGATGGGGGCTCCCGCTAAAATAGCGTTAAACATGCGGAGCAACCTTGGGGCGAGCAGCTTTATAAATTTCTTATAGTAAAGCCCTGAGAATCCATCAGGCCCAGGGGCCTTTGATGGCTTCAGTTCTTTAATGGCCTGAGATAGTTCTTCCATAGTGAAGTCAGCATTCAAAACTGCTCTATCAGTGTCCGTCAATCTCCCTAGTTCCGAGCTGGCTAAGAAATCTCTTAGGGCACCGCTCGTTGTAGAGTTATGTGCCACTTTTTCACCGTTATACAGTGTTTCATAGAAGGAGCCGAATTCGTTTACAATTTTCTGAGGATTAGACGTGGGGGTACCAGATTTTAAGCGTATAGCTTGGATGTTATACTTAGCTTGCCTGTCCTTTAGCATGCGGGCTAGCATTGTATCCGGCCTGTTCGCTTTCTCGTAAAATTTTCTCTTTGACCAACTCAGTGAATTGTCAGCTCTGGAAGCTAGTAGCATGTTAAGTTCAATTTTGACATCTTTTACCTCCTGTAAGGTTTTGGGGTCTAAATTCTTTTTATGGTTAGAGGAGAAAGTCTGTAATTTATTTTGGAGATTAATAATTTTGGACTCTCTTTCTCTCTTTCGTCTGGCTGTGATATTTATTAACGTGCCGCGTAATGTTGCTTTATGGGCTTCCCAGAGGACAAGCTGTGAGTCAACAGAGCCCGTATTGATATTGAAGAATTGGTCAATCTCGTTGCCAATAACATCACATATTTCGGGAATTTTTAAGATTGATTCATTAAGTTTCCAGTTCGTCCCAGGTCTATCAGTTCGGATATTATTGCACCTTAGCTCTATTGGCGCATGGTCTGACCATGAAATATCATGGATCCCTGCTCGGGTAACCTTAGGAACCAGTTGAAAGGACACAAAAAAGTAATCAATTCTGCTGTACGAGCCATGGGGGTGAGAGAAGAAAGTGTAATCCCTATCTGCCGGATGTAATTCCCTCCATATATCTGATAACTGGTTGGTCTTGAGGCCCCGGCGTAAAGATACACCCGCTCCCTTGTTGTACTGACCTACGACCCCTGACCTATCCAGGTGCGGTTGCATGACTATGTTAAAGTCACCCGCGAGCACAATGCTTCCTTGGGCCACTGAGTTCAGGGTTCTGAAAAACTTATCGAAAAAGATCGTGCTCTTCTCGCTGGGGGCGTATAAGCAAGCCAACGTGATTCTCTGCCCCCTAATTGTACCTACAACAATAATGTATCTACCATCTGTATCACGTTTACTTAACTGCACCTCGAACGGAATGCTGTTCCGGAATAATATAGCTACCCCCCGTTTTTTGACTGCTGCTGATGATGTGAAAACCTGGGTGAAATCTTTATCAAGATATTTAGGGGCATTTGATTTACTGAAGTGTGTCTCCTGTAGAAAAAGGATTTCAGCGTGTTTCCTTTTATAGTCTGTAAAGGCTAACTTCCGTTTGGTTGGGTTGTTAAAGCCATGTACATTATGGGAAATAAGTATCAACGCCATTTATTAATGTGTGTGTGGGATAGCTTCATGAAATCTTTGGACTTACCCAAGATTCCATCCTTGGAGCATGCCCGGTCCGTAGTGCTGAGACGCATCTGTACCATCTGTTGTGTGTTTTGACGGTGTGGCTGATGTTCCCCTGAGAGGGGAAGGGAGGGAGAGGTGGGAGGGAGAGGGGAAAGGTGAGGGGGGGGGAGGGGGGATGGGATGAGAGGGAGGGAAGGGAGGGTGGGAAGGCGGGGGATGGGGGACCACATGTAGGTAAAAACAGTAGGGAGGGAACAAAAAATAACATGCATATATAACATCAACATGGCAGAGACATCAAATAATAAAAAAACAAGAATACACCTCGGGAGCCCCCGAGTGTGTCTCTTGCGCCCATGGGGTTGGTCTCCTGGTCCAGTCTTATAGAGGAATCTCTCCGTCTTGCTGGGACCCGACCTCCCTGGGACTTGTGCGCGATCCCTCTTTCTCAGGGATCGTAAGTGGGAATGCATGCACGCCAATACGGGGGATCCCGCCGGCGTGTTTTCCATAATCAGCTACTATATGTAACTCCGTTAAACTCTTCAACGATGGAAACTGGAACAGAAACTGCATATCAATAAACACCTCCCAAACATAACGAAAAACATTGCCCTGTGTCTAACCTTCTGTCTCCCTCCCTGAACCACGTCACCTATTTGGAGCCCATCTACTTAGCTCCTTGGAGAATGTTAACCCACCCCCCCTCTTCTCTTCCTCCTTCATCCTCTCTCCTCTTCCCCTTCCACCCTCCCTCTCCTCCTTCTTCCCCCTCCACCTTCTTCCCCCTCCACCCTCCCTCTCCTCCTTCTTCCCCCTCCACCCTCCCTCTCCTCCTTCTTCCCCCTCCACCCCCCCCCCCTTCCAACCCTTTGAGGCTTTGTTTACGGTAACGCTTTGGAAAAACCCTTCTCGAATTTGATATGTAAATCTGATTTGCACAGCACTGTGAGAATTGAGAGTTAAAAAACCATTAACTGATTCATGTTGTTTTGTCATTCATTCTTTTTGTGTACTGTAGGTGTGGGGTAGGGGGGGGGTTGTTGTCAATGATTATCATGAATGTAAATAAATATTTATTTTATCAGGAACAAAAAAATAAATATAAAACGCTTGCCATTGTGTTTTTAATCCGTCCCTAGCAGAGCATCACCTCTCTATGCGCCTGCGTGTAATCCTCTTTGGGATGGGAGCTAGTTGATTACTGCGCATGCGCCTTTTGCCGTCTGCATGATCATAGATACATGAAAAACCCGGTGATACACACCAATACCCTGCAATAAATTCGGGATCAATACGAAAAAAACATGGATCGCTATATAACTTTTTCCTTATTGTACGCTTCCACACATGAGGAGCTGGCGAAAATTTGCAAAAGTCATAGTTTTCGATAAAATACTGATACATTTTAATAACTGTTGCCATCTTATCATCATATCATCTGTTGCATTAATCGCGGCCCATATTAAATAAGCGTACGTTCTGTCGGGTTTTTGGAACACGGGCTGCATTTGTACACTCATGGCAGCGGGAATGACTCTGGAGAATAACAGAAACTGGTGTTTGTCTTTCTTTAATATGAAAAGCCTAAATTGATACATTATTGTAACCTCTTCCTTCAGTCCCAAGGCCAATTTACAATAGCCCACTGTGGTATCTTTTTTAAACGAAACTCACCTGCAAGTCGACACATTACTGAAGCGCATGCGCATTACAATTCATGAATATCTGCCATCTGGCGGACACGCGAAGAATTGCAACCTATTAAATCCGAACCATTCTCTGATCCTTTGTGAAGTTCCTTGGCAGGTCCGGGCACTGGAGTGCTCGGCTGGTAACCATCACCAAGTGCACCAACTGTACCATATATTCATACGGAACATAGTGGCTGCGCAGTCACACATATATATATATATCTCACTTGAGGGTGGGGGAAACACTGTGTGTGGTTACTGGACACATGGTGGGATCACCCGGTGGAGGTGGGAGCGTCCTGCGAGACGCAGTAGTTAGTGTCTCCTCTAGAGAGGGACACCGTGATATATATATGCTGCATATGGTTAAGAGAGTAAAGTCATTGGTTGTTTTACATGCTGTGTGTGTGTGGAGTGATATACGGTTCTCCTGCGAGGAACCACTCCCCCTCTGGTGGGAGCCATCGCAGGTGGAGGCGCTGCACCAATTAAGAGGTTATCAATATTTCTACGCGTGCCCCCGGCTCTCCACGGCGGAGGCTCAGGCCCTGCGAGCCAAAAGGTTATACAGCATTGGTAGCGTACTGTGTTCACTAGGAAACAGGGCTACATTTGGAGGCGCTGCTGAGATCTTAGACCTGGGGTGCCCCTTTAATACACACACACTGCAACCTGTCCACCATGACTCTCCCCTCGCGTCAGAGTGTGCGCAATTGGGCACGGCAAATGCAAACGTCCGCCCGCCGCGTGGTGGCCGTGAGCCAAGTACCTATGGCCTTACCCTTAGAGACATTACAAACAGCCCTACGACAATTACCAGGTTTTTCCAAAGCCCGACTGGTGGACATTCTAATAGACCAAGATGCCAAGTGGAACACCTTACTAGTTGATTGTCGCCGAGAATTGGTGGTCCTCGAGCCCTCTGTTCCCCAATACCTGCAGCTCCCCAACTCCCACCCGGCGGAAGTCCCTTTGTCTACCCACTCCCACCTCAGCTCCTTATCCGGCAAGTGAAGCGGGTAGCTGTCGGTCGGACTTCAGTAACCAAGGATCCAGTGTATCCGAGGAAGCTGGACTGTGTAGGGAAATGCTACAGAAGCTCAATGACAAGGTAGGGCAGCTAACCGCCCCACCCAGTTTACCACCGTTAGTGGAAGCCCTCACACTGGCCACACACTCCCAAAACTACCGGAAATTGAAGGCTTTCTCCGGGACCCTCCCCGTCCCGGCGGGGGAAAATGGGATAGAGCCCTGGAAGGAACACACCCGGGGTGTAATGGAAGAATGGTCCTGTATGGACACGGTGAAACACCAACGCATCATGGAATACCTGAGACCTCCAGCGTCCACTCTGGTCAGCATTCATCGAGAGCAACATCCTGACTTGACCTCTCGAATGATGGTCGAATTCTTGACAGAGGCTTATGGCGTGACCGAGGATGATGGAGCCCTGTGGGCCAAATATTATGCCATCAACCAAAAGGACGGGGAAGACTTGTCCGCCTACATCCATCAAGTGCAGATAGCATTAGGGCCCTTGCTTCGCCATAAGTATGGCCTAGCCTCTCAAATGGATGAGTATCTCCGTAAGCAATATCTGCGAGGGTCCAGCAATAACCATCCCATTGCAAACATGATTCACGATAATCTCACTCGGGGGAGCCCCCCCTCATTCACCAAATTGCTACAGCAAGTCAAAGAACATGAGGCTCATCTACTGCTTCATTTTCCGCAGAAAGTGAAAGGGGCCGCCATTCCCAAGAGTAAGGGAGTTAGTGAGAGAACGGAAGACCCTCCGGATAAACCCGGGCCCGAGCAGCCGAAGTACTCAGGGCGAACGTCGCCCCCTTACAACCGCCGCACCCCGCCGTGAGACCTGTCCTGTTATAAGTGTGGAAAAAAGGACATATATCCTATGATTGCCGGATGGGAGAATCTCGTGACTGGAGTCCCTCCCCCAAGAAGTTCACACCTAACGCCATGGTCTGTGGAGTCTACGCCGCCAACTGAGAAGCCAGAGCGGCACCAACCCTAACCGGACCCCGGGAGGTCACTGATCCAGACCCGACCTCCGACCAAGGTGGTGAATGTCCCCGGGACTGGAATAATCGGGTGGGACCGGTGGCTCTTATACGCGTACTGGTGGATGGCATCTACTCCTCCGCCTTACTGGACACGGGATCCCAGGTGACCATCATATACCGAGGGTTCTATGATCAACATCTCCAGAATAGGCCACTGAAGTCGGCCGAACACATCAAAGTGAGGGGGCTGAGCAATGAAGACTACCCCATCGATGGTATCGTGACGGTGTCTCTGGAGATTCAGCAGCTCAACACCGGAAAATCACATCCCATGAACATGGATGCCCTTCTGTGTCCGGAGCCCAAAGATCTACCTAAGTACCCGATCATTCTGGGAACTAATGTGAACATTGTGCAAGCTGTTATCCGGGCCTATTTGCAAGAAACGAACGAATTACCCATGTCCAGTCTCCAACTGCAGCTTGTCCAGGTGGATCCGGAACATTCCCCATCGGTCACCGAGGACTATGGGCTGTTGTTCTGCGGCAGAGCGGGTCTAACCAAAATTCCACCTGGGGCAATACAGAGAATGCCAGCATGGTGCGCGTATGCTGAACGAGCGGACACTGAACAGCTCTTTGAGAGTGCGCCTGAGGAAGACGCTAACAGAGGATATCGGTTAGTGCCTGAATTTTGGGATTGGCCGGCCACCAACCCTCGTTGCATCTATGTAATGATCCAGAATCTATCACCCTTCACCATGGCAATAGATGCGGGACAAAGAATAGGGCGGATCTACCCGGTTAGTTCAGTGGACGATGCTGTCCAAGTCAATGCCACCCGAGCGGAATGCCCCTCGGCGGGGCTGGATTTCGATTTCGGCACGTCCGGGTTGCCAGAAGAGTGGAAGGAGCAATTGCGGGTCCAATTGGAAGGAAGACGAGACGTCTTCTCTACTGGAGAAATGGATGTGGGGTGCAGTTGCAGTGCCCAGAACACTATCCGAATGAACGATACGACTCCCAGTATAACCTTCCCCGCATAGAGGAAATCCCGAATGCCCTCAATGGGAGCAAATGGTTCAGTGTGTTGGATCTCCGGTCCGGGTATTATCAGGTACCCATGAGCCCCGAGGATCAAGAGAAGACTGCTTTCATTTGTCCGCTTGGGTTCTACCAATTCACTCGAATGCCCCAAGGTATTTGTGGGGCGCCGGCCACCTTCCAACGGCTAATGGAGAAAACCTAAGGGGACTTGAACCCCCGAGAATGTCTAGTGTATTTGGACGACATCATCATCTTTGGCCGAACGTTAGAGGAACATGAGACCCGGCTCCTGAAGGTGCTCGACCGGCTAGCCAGAGAGGGGCTCAAGATATCAGTGGATAAATGCCGATTTTGTAGGACGTCTGTGACCTACGTGGGACACATCGTGTCCGCAGAAGGAATAGCCACTGATCCAACTAAAATAGAAGCCGTAGTAAACTGGCCCGACCCGATAACGTGGTGGAATTGCGCTCTTTCTTGGGGTTCTGCGGCTACTATCGTAGATTTGTGGAGGGATATTCTCATTGGGCCAAGGCCCTCAACAGTCTTCTCAAAATATATCCCGAAGACACGGGGCGAAAGGCTACTCCCGCCCGACAGCCCTTCGGGGACAAATGGACTCCAGAGTGTGAACAGGCTTTCCTGGACTTGAAGCAGAGTCTGACAGCGGCTCCGGTGTTAGCCTATGCCGACCCCGAACAACCTTATATTCTACATGTGGACGCTAGTCTCAGTGGACTAAGGGCGGTACTGCATCAGAAACATCCAGAAGGATTACGACCTGTGGCCTACATCAGCCGTAGTATGACGGCCAGTGAGCAAAACTACCCAGTACATAAGCTCGAGTTCCTCGCCCTGAAGTGGGCCATCGTGGACAAGCTCCATGACTACCTCTATCGGACCTCTTTCGAGGTGCGCACAGACAATAATCCCCTCACATATATCATGACTTCAGCTAAGCTCGATGCGGCGGGACATCGCTGGCTAGCAGCACTCTTCAAGTACAATTTCACCTTGAAATACAAGCCAGGTCCCCTGAATGTAGGGGCTGACGCCCTATCTAGACGACCGGGGCTGGTCGCAACCCCCGACAACGATCAATGGGAAGAAATCCCTGGACCTGGACCTGGGATGTGGGCTCAATGCTGATCAAGTAACCTTCTCCGAATTAAAAGTGGCGGATTCCTTAGGGTGTGCGTCCAAAGCCAACCCAGAGGCATATAGGGACCCCAGTGGCATGCATATCACCCCTGACAAGATCATACCTTGGAAAGACATTGTGCGTTATCAAGTCCGTGACCCGGTAGCTGGCGCTATCCGCCATGCTATTCAGAAGAACCGTCCTGATCTACTCAAATACGCCCCAGGCGATGTGGGGGGCATCCTGATGCGAGAGGCAGACAAATTTGAAATGAGGGACAATTTATTATACCGAGTTGTGGAATATCATAACCATCCAAATAGGCGGCAGCTGGTTCTACCCAAAATGTTACAATATCTGGTGTTGCGATCATTACATGATGAACATGGTCATTTGGGCGTCGACAAGACTTTTGGATTGGTGAGAGATAGATTCTTCTGGCCAAAAATGAGAGAAGCCGTAGAGCACCATTGTCGGCGGTGTAGGCGATGCATTCAACGCAAAACACTACCCACCAGGGCAGCCCCAATGGGTCATCTGAAAAGTACGGGTTCCATGGACTTAGTATGCATGGACTTTCTATGTATTGAGCCGGATAGCCGGGGAATCTGCAACGTGCTGGTCATCACAGATCATTACACGAGATATCGGCACACGCCTTTCTGACAAAAGATCAAAAAGCCATCACCGTCGCCAAGGTGCTCTGGGAAAAAGACTTCATACATTATGGGCTCCCTCACCGACTACATTCTGATCAGGGCAGAGACTTTGAAAGCAAACTAATACGGGAATTACTCAAGATCTTGCACATTACCAAATCCTGAACCACTCCATACCACCCGGAAGGGGATGCATTGCCTGAACGGTTCAATCGCACCTTACTGCACCTTACTGGACATGCTGGGCACCTTGACGGGGGTACAGAAGACTGAGTGGGGTAGACACATGGAAACGCTAGTACACGCGTACAACTGTACCAGACATGAATCTACCGGATTCTCGCCCTACTTCCTGATGTTCGGAAGAGAGGCCCGACTGCCAGTGGACTTACGGCTGAGGGTCTTCATTGATGGAGTTCCAAATGCCACTCACTTCAAATATGTGCAGAGGCTACAAGAGAACCTGCAACAGGCCTATCAGCAAGCGGAAAGAACTACGGAAAAACTGAATGCGGGTAATGAGACGTTATGACCACAAGGTCAAACATCGGGATATTTAGCCGGGAGATGCGGTGCTCCTCCGCAACTTGGGAGTACCGGGGAAACATAAGTTGGCTGACCAGTGGAGAGAAGGAGTTTATGAGGTAGAATCGCAGATGCCCAGTTAGGCCCTGAGTCCCCTTAGTGTGGAGCGGATGTAGGGACTGGCCCCAGTCAAATTACAGTGTCCCTTACTGTGCATCGGACAGATTCTAAGCGCAGAGACAGTTGCCTATTGATCAGAGGTCTGGGCTCAGACCTCCGCTATCGTTGCTGCAGTCATCTGCGTGGGATCGCCCCAGACGGCAGTTCCTGTATCCAACTGGCATCTGATCCTTTGTGAAGTTCCTTGGCAGGCCCGGGCACTGGAGTGCTCGGTAGGTAACCATCACCAAGTGCACCAACTATACCATATATTCATACGGGACATAGGGCCTTATTCAGAAAGCCTCGATAAGGCCCTTATCGAGCACTTATCGACCAAAATGGCTACTCGTATTCAGATAGCCTCGATAAGTGCTCGATAACGGCCTGTATCGACGCAAAATTTTATCGCTATCCGAAATTCGCCGACTGAACAGCAATCAGCCCCTTATCGACCTTTTTCGGATGGTTGATAAACTCGCGCGATTCAGAGACCCGCGAGTCGGTTCTCGCGGCCTATCGCAGCCTATCGCTGGTCAAAAAGACGATTTTCTCCCCAAATCCAATCCACCACAAAAAAGTTGGCAGATTGGTGGTGAGATGGGTCGATGAGCTGCGATATGTCTGGACTTAGAAAAAACCCAGCACTTTTCCTACCTCTGATTCATGGCCAGGGGTCTCGTGAGATGATATCCATTAATACCAGCCCTGTATTTTCCCGACATGCATCCGATGCATGTAAAATGCATTTACAGACCACTTTGTAAATTGACGTGTATGCACGTGTGTGTGTCCCCATGACATTATCCGTGGTTTGTGTGTGTGCCGTGGAAATGCTGTGACCACCCGAGTGCCAGCAGTCACACGTTGGCATGTGTTATTATTTATGTATGTGAACAAATAAATAATGTTTGTATGTGTGTTGTGTTTGTGTGTGTTAGCTTTTGTAATGTTTATTGGTGCCTTATGAGCGACATTTGAGTCTGTTATTTTCATTTTCTAGTGAGTAGCAGGTATAATGTACACGTGTGTGTTGACACCTTGTAGCTGTTGCTGATGTTGGTAACCTCTTAATTACCTTTATGCAGGCTCAATTCTTTGCTCAGTATTAATGAGCAACAAATGTATTCCTTTTTTGCTGATGTAGTGATATACATAAAAACAGGCCTTGTTTTGCACATCGAGAACTGCTGTTATGAAGGGCTGTATTCCTGCAATGAACCCATAAGGTTATGAAGGCCTTATTTCAAACAAGTTCATTATGTTTAAAAGAATCAATACATTTGAGGATCAACATAATTTTGTGAGTAAATTAGGATCTCTATTTTTGGTGATGATAGTTGTAAATGGTACCTCACACAACCTTCATCATGGTCTCTGGGAATTCAGGTGTGTTCTCTCTGTAGCAGTCCACCAATTACATAATATGTTTGATCTTCTTGATATAACAGTGCTAAAGACAGTGCATGGATCAAGAGAGAAAGCCTTTCACAAGAGTAAGGCGTTCCACAATTTACAATCTAGACAATAGCGATAACAACACACTTTGTAATGTATTATAACCAAAAAAACATATCTAAAATAATAGCAGCGACTTTTATGTTATAGGTACTTTGTCATTCAAACTAAATTTTTAATTACAAATATAAAACATGTATAATTGTGTTAATTAATAAGTTTGATTAACACCTGTTCTGATCTAGAGTCATGTGACTTAATTAGGACCATAATTAAAGGAAGCTAATGACAAACTTACTTCCAGGTAGAGATGGTGGCTTACGATAGTGACAGTGATTTTTGTTTTTTTATGTGTGCACATAGAAATTTGGCTTTAGGGGACACAGGAGAGAGAGTGGGAGAGAGGGGGGGAGAGGGGAGGAAGAGAGAGAGGGGGTGGGGAGAGGTTGCCCCGACAACAATTATTCCGTGATCGAACATATTTGGAGGGGCTGAGCGAGGCTGAAATAATTACTCGTTATCGTTTGAGTTCATCAGCAATATTGGCTCCTTATGCAGAGTTAAGAGAAGATTTAGAGCCCTTAACAGACAGAGTTCATGCAGTACCTGGTCTTGTTAAAATGCTAATCTCATTACATTTTCTTGCTTCTGCATCTTTTCAGTCAACTGTGGCCATAGTAGGTGGGGTGTCGCAGCCATCAATCTCGCGGGCCCTTACCCAGTTTCTATGTGCACTGAATAGACGTGCTAGGAATTATATACATTTTCCTAGTGAGCAGACAGAGTGGTTGGAACTCAAGAATTTTTATAGCATAGCTGGTCTACCATGCGTGATGGGTGCAATAGATTGCACACATGTTGCTCTGATCACGCCTGGTGAAATGGAGTATGCGTACCGTAATAGGAAACACTTTCTCTCCATGAATGTGCAGGTTGTATGCGATGCCAACATGAAAATTCTGAATGTGGTAGCCAGATTTCCGGGTTCCAACCACGATTCCTATATTATGAAACATTCATCAGTCTTCCATGCATTTGAGGCTGGTATTTATGGTCATGGTTGGCTGGTGGGTGAGTAAATATGATGTCAAGAACCGTGTGTGTGAAGGTTTTTATATGTATGTGTTGTGGACACATAATCATTACATACATTGTTAGAATTTAAAATGTATTATACTGTATGAAATCTGATATTCAACATTTTTATATGTTCAAATTGTATTCAACCAAAAGTGTGAATATAAATGTCATGTCATATACTGAGATATACACATTAATTTCAGAATGCAGCAGTTATGTGTGACATAATGTGAAGCATAGCTGGAGGCAACATAAGTAACATTGAATTGTTACGAACATGTCTGCCTGCAACATCACACATCCTTGTATCCAAGAAACGTTGGGAATGTATATATCCTAACTACATATATGCATGTTAGCTGTACCTTATAATTAGACTACAATATTTCACATGTACTACAACCACATTGTCTGTCTAATGTATGTTGTGATGTCACAGAATATTTACATTTCTGTCACGCAATAGTTATACTGATTGTCAATCATGTTTTCTTGTGCTGTATTATAGGTGACTCAGGATATGGAATTCGAACATGGCTCCTAACCCCACTGCTTAACGCTCAATCCCCTGCCGAGGAGCGTTATAATGCGGCACACATATCCACTCGCTCAGTTATTGAGAAGACGTTTGGACTGTTAAAAAGTCGATTCAGATGTCTGGATAGATCAGGTGGTGCCCTACAGTATAAGCCTGAAAAGGTCGCTGATATAGTGATGAGTTGTTGCATTCTGCATAACATAGCACAACGTAACAATATTCTAGGCAACATACGTTAGGGTCTCGAGGAGGAACCTCCTGTACATGCTTAGGGGATCATGAGCAGACTGCCAGTGGGGTGGAGACACGGCGTAAAGCGATTGCCACCTATTTCTCAGGTCATTAACATTTAACATGTAAAAATGGTTGTATACTGAATCATGTTTTTGCATGTAACCTGTACTATTTTTTTCTAAACATAGGATAGTGTTGGCTGAACACCTTCTGTATAGAAGGTACACGTGTGTACATGGCCACATGTGTATGATATGTAAATTTCACTGTTATTTATTAAAACCTTCTGAAAAGTTCAGCATTCTACAATGTGTCATTGTGGGCATGATCGTTACATGTTGTACATGTTCAGAATGTTCTTTCATGTTTTCATGTTGTTTATTTTAATGTCCTAATAATCATTGATGCATTATTAACACATCATGTTTACTAAGGTACTAACAAAGTGAACATGTACAACATAATATGTATTATTGTATGTGACATAACTTCATCATCTTACATGTAAAACTGACTACATAAGACCATGTTACTTAATCATGAACTTACACCAGACCAAGTTTACATTGTCCATTATCAAAGTAGAAGGTTAATTATGTAATCCTGTAGATTGATTATGTATTCATAATGTTTTTCACACAATTCACTCAAACTTTTGTACGAGAGTTATGTGCAGTTTAATGAAGCTTTGCATGCATCTCAATATATCTAATCATGAATGATAATCATTATAGTCATTCAGTATTTAATGTATGTAACTAAAAACTTTTGATTTGTTATATGCTAGATCAACATTCTATTAAAATGTTGTGTAAAGTGAAACAACTCATACTAAAATAGTGTACATTTAATTATACACATACACACTTCATAATATAATGTAATGTATTTAACATTTGTGTGTCTTATATAATCAAAAATACATTCACACAAGTGCATGAGGCACAAAGATTTTGACTTTACAAAGTAGTGTAGTTTGAATATAGTGCATAATATCTAATGAAGCTTTCACATTTATTAAGCAAGCTAACTACTGTACATGATGTGTCCGCATCACTTTCCAATCTTCCATTCTCATTTGATGGTTCTCCATGTCTAAAGAAGTTATCAGAAATGACATTACATAAAGACAGCGTAAATATCATGCTATAGTAATTATGTATTCAGTGATGCGTGTGGGATTACAATTTGAGTATATTCGTGTATCTGTTAACACAAAGAATGCTTGCAGGCATGTATCCACAGCGATGGCACTTGTGCGCAGTGAGGTAATCAGCCATGATTGTGCATGCGGCTTTGGGTATGATATGTTCCCGCGTAGTGGGGCATGTGGTGTGGCTTGCGTTCAACACGTCAATGATGTTGGTCAGCACCATTATGCGAAACAGTCACGTGTTTTCACACTTGTTGTTGAAAAATATTATGACATTATGACTTATAATTGGCTGTGCAAGGCGTACGTTTTTATAGTTTAGACGCGCGCGCGAACGCCCGTGACCTTTGTCAATGAAGACAACGGCAACTCCAAATGTATATTTGTGTATTCATCCGCGCCATTACAGTGTAGTCAAATACCGCTATGTAATGCATGCGGGCGTGCTAATGGCGCGTTATTTAACATGTTATTGAGCCGTTAGATGCATGAACGTAGTGTGTTAAGTCATATTTTTCATTGTGTTATGTTTTCAAAATATGTTGTAACATGTTGCATTCAATATGCAAAATCAGGGAAGGGTGCCACATCATGTTTGTCGCTGCCAGGCGGCACAACACTCCCTGGCACTCCCTGGCATGCTCGCGCATTGCAGTGTGCTATATGAAGTCAGCGCGCAGTGTATGTTCACGTGTGGCGCGGGACGCACAACACTATGCAATATCACACAAACCTTGCTATCGCTACGCGTGTGATATATGTGCACGAGTAATGCCTTTCAGAAGTGCTCAGCGTTATAATAGTGTTGTGGAGTAAGGGGTGAGCGAGCAGGAGAGGGCATGTGTGTTGTTTCGCAGCACCCTTTTGCAGGCCGGTACAACACCGCTTCCGAGCTACGCTCAAACTACGCCCCGCTAATGATCACTATGGAACACTTGAAACGGTCAATAGTCGCACACCAAACATACCGCTGTATTGTCGCTTGTGCGCGCATAAACGGAAGGTGGATCCTAAAGAAATGATGATTGTAAAGTCAATACGTCACGTGAACGTTTCCTCCAATGACGGCGAACTATTTCGTGGTGACAATATGAACGTGCCGCACGGTTGTTAGGGACAGGGATAGCATGTGCTTTGCCTATGCACGCTTCCGCAAGTAGTGCGGACCCATGTCGACAGCCTACAAGTAGGCGCTAAGCCTAGGGTCAATGCCATGTGCGCACGGCTCGGTGTGCGCTGTGCATGTAAGTCTCGGCCCTCAGTGTGTAAAGGCCCAGTACGCACCTTGACGCTGAAGGTGCATCCGTGCCGTGATGATAGATTGTTGTAACTCCATCAAATTTTTTTGAAAAGTTGCGACGGAGGCGTGGGCACGTCCCCACCCTTGGTTCAACCAATTATGGCGAACCAGCCGTGGGACGTCATGGCCACGCCCCGCAAACCCACAGCCACGCCCCCTCCCATCGCAAACCTTCACTCTCCCCTCAGACCGCCTATCGCGGTGCAATGATGTGCACGCGCCGCCCCCCCCGCCAGGCGCGCGTGCCACAGTGAAGGCTGGGGACTCAGCCTCACTCAGCCCGCAGATCGCGCTTAGCGCTGTGCACGTGCCGCCCCCCCCCCCCCCGCTGCCCGCTCGTGTCACAGACATCACTGGGACCGCAGCATAATATATAATATAGTGCCGTGCGCGTGCGCGGGTTTGTTGTTGTGTGACGACAGTCAGATATAGAAGGGCCGCTCACGCATGGCAGGGAGACGGGAGCCGACAGACGTCGGTGAACATGAATAAATAGATATTCACGTAGCTTTCAGCGCTACAATGTATGTATATGTGTGGATATGTGTGTATGTGTATATATGTAGGCATGGATGTTTATATGTGTGTGTGTATGTATGTATGTGTGTGTATATGTGTGTGCATGGGTACAGTGAGGTAATGTAAGTCGTGGCGCAAAATTTGTACGATACAATCTTTGTATGTACAAAAAAATTTCCTCGCTTATGCAATCATTCTCACACACACACACACACACACACACACATCCACGCTTACATGCATACATACACATACATTTCAGCGCAGCCAGCGGCGCTAAAATATAGTCACACATACACATGACTTGCATCTCACGGCACTATATACATGAAAAGCATGCCTCACGTGCACGCGCATTCACAAAGGAACGCGCGTCCGCAAGGAGAATATCACAATACAGACGAAACAAACATTTGCGCGTGGACGTGAAGACGGCGGATCAATGTATCTTTGCATAGTGAAGATTTTGTCACGTCGAATGACAAATTAACACGTCACATGACGGCGCTATATCGATGTAATTTGCACAATACTTTTTAATTTTTATATCCAAAACTCACATTCCTTACTCAGCAAATCGTGTGCCTAAACAATACCTCAAAGCATCATTTTTATTCATACGTATGTTTCAGTGTAATATACAAATATTAAATAAATTTGACACGCCATTACATATGTTGTTGTTAAACATGTGTGAGTATTGTTACAAATGCATAGTATATGATATGCTAATTATGCCATAACTTTGTAACAAGTCATTTTACATGTATATAAAGTGTTAAGAAATTATATTTACCAGGGTTCCAGGACTCCATGTCCTTGCTGAAATCCATTGCGAATGGATGTCATCTCCTGTCCGTACATATTGTAGTCAAGCATTGAACTGCGATGCAAATCTATATTGTTGTAAACGTAGTTTTGCTCGTACTCCATGTTTGTAGCCAGGTACTGTGGCTGATCAATTAACGTATTTGTGCTTGTGTGTTCACATGCATCCTGGTATTCTTGAGGACAGTTATTAAAGCTTGAAAAGTAATTTTCTGGCTCTTGTTGGTCATACAGTGTCCCGTAATGTTGGTTTGCCTCATTTGAGAACCTGCTCCGCGAACTCATATGACTCCTGTCTTCTCTCCTTACTAATAGATTTGTCCTACGATCCAACATACTGTGACAGTGTTCGTCTACTTTCCAGAATCCAATCCTCTGCCCACGACGTGAGACAATTCTAATAAAGTTTTTCCTAATGCTCAACGTATGTATGTCTTATAGCATTTTTCAATTTTTTATGATTACTAGACTCTGTAGAATTCGTAGTTGTCTTTTCAATTTTTTATGATTACTAGACTCTGTAGAATTCGTAGTTGTCGACGATATATTGATAAATTTGATGAACTGTTGCTTTTTCATCCGGCTGAAATTTAATTGCTTTGTATATTATGACCGCATAGGTTTCAGCAGGACGACC
>WSYH01001993.1:50246-99423 GCA_036426205.1 Ascaphus truei | reverse complement strand
CAGCCAGGTTCAGCAGCTGGTACTGGGGCTCGGTGAAATCGCTCCTGCTTCCTGGCCGATATGAAGCTGCTCCTGTACCTCGGCAGGTGTATCCTCTGCACAGAGGTTAAAACGCAGCTTGCTGGGGTGCCCTCAGCGTGCCACGGTGTCGCTGTGTAATGACGTCACTGTCTACACAGCAGTGGTGGTTTCAATAGGGAAGTTTGAACAGTCTTACAAAGTCTCTCACAAGTGTCCAAAACAGCACACAGGATGAAATAAAAACAGGACAGGCCAATACATAGACAATACATAGACAAAGGCCTGCCCCAGAATCAACTGAGCTGCAGCAGCAGAGGGAAGCAAGCACCTGAATCTACAGCTAACAGCTGCCGAGTGGTAAACAGTGTGATACACACTACATGCCTTTTACCAACTTTTTTCATGTACGCAGATATATTACCCCCTTTTTAATTCTATAATATATTGTTGAATTTGCTTCACTATTTGGCGTTGTGCGCTGTTTTCTTTTGTTTCCACCCAACTATAATCCCAGTTAATGTGCCTAAACTGAACCAAATACCCAACTGGCGGTATTTCTCCCTTGTGGTCTTTCTCTTTTTTGTCACCTTGAGATCCACTGTCCCCCTCGCTACCTTGGGGTTCTCTCCTACTAACCTTCCGGTCTTGTTTCTACCCCCCGGCTACCCTTTAGCTAATCTCTTCATCTGCCCGCTAGCTCCGGCGTCTCCTTATGTACAGGCTGCGTCTTGCTGCTTTTTCAAAGTCTCCCGGCATTTGCAGTCGGTGCCGGTGACTATGCCGTCGCTCTTGGTGACGTCAGCCCTGATGGTATAGTAGCCTCATCCAAGATGGCGGCGCCGTCACTTCCGCCGGAATGACGCAGCATCCCCTTCCGGTCGTTGCAGACTCCGCCCGATCTCTGAAGCAGAAGGATGTCATCACGCTCTCTCTTCCCGCCCTGGGACTCCGTTCTCCCGCCTTCGTCTTCCACCTCGCCTGTGGAGCCATGATGGTGACTGAGCCCATGTGCTTCCTCGCGACCATCTTGGTTCCCTGTACACCATGGTCTCCGAACCTCCTCGGCGCCTCGGGGTGGATTTGGACAGCGGAGGTAAGTCTCAATACGACCTTTATTCTGTTTTCAGCATCGGGATGTGTATTGGATCTGCCTGGGACGTGGTACAAGTTTATAGACAGTCCTGCAGGGGAAAACTGTTAAACCGGGAAAACTCAAAATAGATCATAACTTTGATCCAACTTTCAACTTTTATTTGTGGATTGTCTGGGCCCCATGTCAGGGGATTTAGCTGCTCAATCAGAGTCTTCCTCCTCAACTCATGGGCTCTTCCTCTGGGTTCTTTTCTGTCGTTGCCAGCTTGATTCCGGAATAGCTTCCTCCGTAGTGGTAGCAGGTAAAGCATCAGGCAGTCCCAGTTTCTTTGGGAAGTCAGCCCCTTCCTCTATTTCCTTCATGCTGAAGGTCTTCCCATTTTTTATGACTAGAAGACCGAAAGGGAAGGTCCACCTGTATCTGATGGCCCTCTCAGTACTCCCGTTATTGGCTGCAGCTTGCGCCTTCGTGTCAGTGTAATGGGAGAGAGATCTTGGAAGATCTGTAATTGTTGGCCCTCGTATTCTCAGATTCCTTTTGCTCGTGTGGCTTGGAATAGCGCTTCACGAGTGCGGTAATGATGTAACCGTAGGATCACATCTCTAGGCCTGTCAGTGTCCAGGGGTCTGCTGCTCAGGGCTCTATGGCAGCGATCCATCACTAGTTCTGCGGGGGGGTTTTCTGGCAGTAACTCCCCCAATCCAACGGGTAAGAAATGTCTCAACCTCAGTCACCGTTTCAGATAGGCCTCTCACTCGCACGTTGTTGCGCCGCCCGCGGTTTTCCGCGTCCTCCTGTCTCTCTGCGAGTTCAGCTACTTGAGCCTGCAGTTTATTTTGTTTCTTGGCCAATTTTTTGAACGGTTCTAATTGAGGCGTCCACCTTTTCTTCCACCTGACCGGTGCGTTCCCCTATGCTCTGGACCTCTTTCCGTAGCCCTTGTATGTCGGCCTGGAGGAGGGACTTTACATCTTTGTACAGTTTATTAAAGTCACATCTGCGTACCGGTAGCTGCTCAGGCCCGTCGATGGTATCCTTATCTCGCCCCTTCTCCGTGTCCGAGTCCCGGCTCGAACTGCGCGCCATTTCTGGCTCAGCCCGTTGCGCCCGGGTTCTAGCGAAATAAGTTTTTAGGTCCTCGTTATTTTTCTTCTTGGAGTTCGCCGGGGCCATCATTATAACTTTATATATCGGTAGGTTGTATTTGTGGGGTATTATGTGGGGCTTTATTAGGGGATTTTGCTTTAAATATGGGGCCTGGAGCTCTCAGGTTAGGCGGCCATTTACTCCGTGGTCGCGCATGCGCCTCCCACATTCATCATTGTTTAAACACTTGGCCCTTATAGTGCAGGTTAGCAAATTTGGTGCCTTGGGACATAGGCCAGTTAACCTGCAGGCCAAGTGTAACACCTGAAAACATAATGGGAGCATGTCAACAGGACGGACTCAATATATTACATCTCACTGTGTGAGTCATATCCTCTGAATGTTCATTATACCGTCCGGGATTCATTACTTTAACTTCAAAAATGTTGGAACTTGCCTCAGGGAAGCATTACTTGGGGGGGCTTCCCTCCTATCTTTTACTTCTAAAATGTTCATATTTTTTTTTGTGGTGATTTTAATAATATCTCTAGACGGAAAGATCGAAGTAAAGTCTGTGATAGTCTAAATTGATAGCAATTTTCTAAATAACCTGTGCAGATTAAATATAATGCTGAAGCATCTGGGTTTACTTAGTATAAGGGCGAAAGTAAGAGCAGAATTGACCGTGTATATAATAAAAAAATATATATGGTATCTTCTGGTATTAATTTAATTCCTGTTGTATTTTCAGACCATTTAATGTTATCATTCATCCTGAATATTAATGATACCTTGAGGGGTGGGTAAAGGCAGTTGGAAATTGAACATCTCTACTTTTGAACATAGTGAGACACAAGACCTATTTAGAATATTTTATGAGGACCAGAAGGCATTACAAGGACTTTATGAAGATTTGGAGGATTGGTGGGAGGGGACAAAACGGAATTTGTCTCGTTTGTAAGGAAACTAGCAAACAGGAAAAGTCAAAATAAATATAAAAAATATCAATTCTTAAGAGAGAAATGATCCCAGGTTTATTCGCAGTTGAATGAGAGTAAATTAATAGATAAGGGATATAAAGGTTGTTAAAGATAAAATGAAACAACTTCAATATGATAGATATGTGTCACTAATAAAGGAGCGAGATTTTGGCTCACAGAAATCTTATATTTCACCAGATCCCTTTCTCAGCTGTAAAGGAGCGGTGGGAAAAAAACTAATCTATGGGCTTTATGACTCTGGTGGTAATTATAGAACCAAGAGTAAGGACATTTTGGATATAATCAGTAATTTATATGCAGATTTATTGAAGGGCATCTATAGGGAGAAAAAGGAAATTGATAGTTATATTAATACATGATTATTCCTAAATTAACCAAAGTAGAAGAAACAAACCTGACAATGGAAGTACTAGATGGTGAGATCAGGGATGTAATAAATGGGTTAAAGAAGAATAAAACCCCAGGGACAGACAGCAGAATTTTTTTAATTGTTTAGTGATTTCTTAGTTCCTGATTTGACTAAAGTCTTTAACTTAATGTTACAGGAAGGTAAGATGTCCGGGTCCATGTGCAAGTCTCTTCTGATTCTGTTACATAAAAAGAATGATCCAGCGGATATAAAGAACTGGAGACCAATTTCTTTATTGAACACAGATAGGAAAATCTTAGCCAGAATTGTGTTTAATAGATTGAGAGAAGTATCTGGGAAACTAATCTGACAGGCTCAGTATTGTGGCATTAAAGGGCGCAATATCACAAACGCAGTTATAAATGTAAGAGAGATATTCGAGGTTTGTAAAGCTCATAAATTAGAGAAATATGTTTTATGCTTGGATCAAACTAAGGCATTTGACAGAGTAAACCACATGTATCTCTGGGAAGTCTTATCCGCGTATGGTATTCCCGATGTATTCATAGGATGGATATCCTTGTTATATAAAGATGCAGTGGGATGTCCACAATTAAATGGCTGGAGAGGGAAAGAATTTAGCGTTGAGTCAGGGGTACATCAAGGATGTCTTTTGAGTCCTCTTCTGTATGTTTACGCAGTAGATCCATTTTTGAGGAAATTGGAATCAAATAATCTTATTGATGGGATTGAAATAGCAAAAAAATCGGATCCTGAAATGTATTGCGTACGCAGACGATATTTCCGTTGTCGTGTCGGGAAAAGAAGCCACGGAAGAGACCTTTAAAAATATTAGGGAATTTTCAAGTTCTTCCAATTCTAAAGTTAACGTAGAAAAGAGTCGCAATTCTGGCTAAGCCAGAAATTATTCCAATAAGTGAAGGGCCAATAAAAATTCTGGGCGTGAAGTTTGGGAAGGAGCAGACATGTTAAATTGGAAAGAGAAGATAGAAATAGACGAGGAGAAAATTAAGAAATGGAAGAATTGAAAACCCAGTAGGGAAGCGAATAGGATGCCCCTCCACCTTGGGAAAGTGGAGGGAGCGCAAGGTACTCCTCTTTCAGAAAAGAAAAAATGACCAATAAAACATCCCTAAAACTTGTGTCTCTAAACGTTAAGGGGCTGAACTCTGTAGTAAAGAGAAAATTAGATCCTGCAAGAGCTTAAGAAAACGAATGGAGACATCTTATTTCTACAAGAGACCCATTTCAACTCCTCATCCCCTAAAAATACGTTTGCAAGAATTTTCCCACAAGCACACTACGCCTCATACTCAGTAAAAAAAAGAGGAGTAGCAATACTCTTCAAACACAATATCCCATTTATTTTAGACAAAGAAGTTGCGGACCCAGAAGGCAGATATCTAATTCTGTACGGTTCTCTTTCAGGGGTTAAAATAATTTTGATTAACGTCTACGCACCAAATGAGGGCCAGTCAAAATTTCTCAGGGATTTATGTGAAAGCCTACCTGCTCAGACTAATACTGCCTTACTTTTGGTAGGAGATATGAACATGGTAGCAGCTCCAGAACAGGATAGAGCAAGTGTAACAGGAACCCCACACCCGCGCTCTACAGGAATTTAGAAATATATTAAAAGAATTCTCACTTACTGACATCTGGAGGGCGCAACACCAGGGCCAGCGAGATTACACATTCTATTCACCCCCACACCAGAACTACTCGAGGATTGACTATTTCCTAGGTACAAAAGACATTCTACAAGCATCCTCCCAGTCAGATATAGGAACAATATCATGGTCAGACCATGCTCCTGTCTCACTGGTACTCTCTCTTCCCCTTCTGCAAAACCACCCAGTATAACTGGAAACTAAACGATTCATTATTAAACCAAGCAGATGCAGTAAATGATATTAAACAAAAGCTCAGAGATTACTTCACGCTGAATAAGGGCTCAGTAGAGTCATCAGCTATGCTATGGGAAGTCCATAAAGCCACAATAAGAGGAGCTATTATCTCCATAGCATCAAATAAGAAAAAAGCTAAACAAAAACTATACAATGAATTGGCTGAGAAAGTACAGCTCCTGGAACAAAAGCATAAAAATAATCCCTCAAAAAAATTATTCAAATTATTAGACAAAACTAGATCTGAATTTAAGCAGGTCCAATTAGATGAAGTGGAGTGAGCATTAAGGTGGACTAAACAAAAGTACTACGATAAGGGAAACCAAGCAGATTGACTACTAGCATCCAAACTTAGAGGTCTAAGAACCAAATCACAAATTGCAGCTATCCGAACTAAGACTGGAGATAAAACATTTGATGAGAAGCAGATAGCAAAAGAGTTTTCGGATTTCTACTGTAAATTGTATAACCTAAATTTTCCGAAGAATCAAGCATCAGCTTTAGAAGCTATCTCCAGATATCTAGAAAATTGTAAGCTCCCTGAACTGTCAGAAGGGAAGGCTCTAGAGTTAAATAAAGATATAACCCAAGAAGAACTGTTAGATGCTATCGCCCAACTGAAAGCTAGCAAAACGCCGGGCCCAGATGGCTTTTCAAATCAGTATTATAAAAAATTTAAGATGATATCTACCCCATATTTGCTCGATGTATTTAACTCGTTTCTAGGAGGAGAGGCCATCCCAGCATCAATGTCCAAAGCAAACCTAGCAATCATCCATAAAGACGGGAGAGACCCTCTACAATGTGGTAACTATCGCCCCGTAGCCCTCCTTAATTCGGACCTAAAACGTTTTAGTAAAATTCTAGCAAATAGACTTACCCCAATCCTACCCAGTTTAATACATATAGATCAGGTAGGGTTTGTCTCAGGAAGACAGGCCTCTGATAATACTAGGAAAATCATTAATATTATCGACCATGTACATCTCTCAAACACGAAAGCTATCTTATTGATGCTGAATGGATGGATGGATGGATGCTGAAAAAGCATTTGACAGGATAAGGTGGGACTTTTTAGACCAAACATTCATTAAATTTGGGTTTAAGGGCCAGTTTTTGGAGGGGGTCAGAGCCCTCTACAAAACACCCACGGCAGTCGTGAAACTCCCAGGCGGAGACTCAGCCCCTATACAAATTAAAAATGGTACTCGTCAGGGATGCCCCTTATCTCCACTCCTGTTTGCCCTCTCCATAGAACCCTTGGCAGCTACAATTAGAGACGAAAAAAACATTAAAAGAATAAAAATAGGAGAGACGAACTACAAAATACCACTCTTTGCCGATATTATTCTAACCCTGGCCAACCCCTTGACCTCCCTCCCAAACCTGCAATACCAATTAGATCAATTTGGCAAAATTTCGGATTACAAAATCAATACGGATAAGTCAGAGGCATTAAATCTCTCACTGACAAACCCCGAAGTAAAATTACTACAAATAAATTTTAACTACAAATGGAGCTCGACAAAGGTTAAATATCTGGGAATACAGATATCAAGCTCCTATAAAACCCTATACCAGTATAATTACCCCCCTCTATTTGAAAAGATTAAAAAAGACCTCCAGAGCTGGAACGAATATCAGATATCTTGGCTGGGAAGAATAGCCACAGTTAAAATTAATATTTTTGCCAAGACTTCTATATGACTTCCAGACTCTACCAATAGACATCCCACTAAATGAGCTCAAAAACATCCAAAACAGGATCTTCCAATTTATTTGGAAAAATAAAAGACCAAGGGTCGCTAGATCAATTTTGCTAGCACCAAAGGGAAGCGGAGGTCTGGGAGCCCCGGATATCATTAAATACTATTTGGCGGCCCAACTAAAGCAAGTTATAATGTGGAACAATGACCCAACCATGTGCTGCTGGCTTGGGATTGAGTCTGCCTATGCCAGTCCTCTTTCTCTCCCGGCCACGCTTTGGTCCGAGAGGGGAAGAGAGACCTTCGCAGAAAAACTAAAACTGGGAGCAATGAGATGTACATGGAAGATATGGACTAGAAACAAGGGGAAATATGAGCTAGCATCTTCTCCCTCATTATTGACCCCTATACTCAATAATCCAGAGTTCCCCCCAGGCTGCATTCCGAAGGCACTTGAGAAATACAAAGAGCTAAGGATGGTAATAGCCGATGACTTTGTAGCTGAAGGCAAGATTCTCCCATTTCACGAACTACAGAAGAAATACCAAATTTCTAACCTCCCAATTTTCAGCTTCTTACAAATTCGCTATTACTTATAAACAATTACAAAAGATTCAGCGTTTTCGCCCCTAACAAGATTTGAGAAAATATGCAGAAGAGGCTACTACTGCAAAGGTTTGATTTCGGAGGTTTACCTGGGACTGGCGATTAAAGCTACACACTCTAACCACAGCTATATGCTAAAATGGGCAGCAGATTTAAACCTAGAAATAGATAGGGATGACTGGGAGGATATTTGGGAAGCAGCTTCTAAAACATCAATTTGTACCACAATAAAAGAAAACATATATAAAATCCTATTCCATTGGTACCTAACCCCGAGTAGGCTGAGCCACATTTTCCCCGGATCCTCAGATTTGTGCTGGAGAGGATGCGGGCAAAGAGGAGATATGGCTCATATCTGGTGGAACTGCCCAAAAATTCAGGGGTTCTGGATCATGATACAAAGCATGATACGGGAACTTCTGGGGGTGGAGGTCGAGGTGGAACCACTGACCCTGATCCTAGCCAAACCCATAGAGGGCTTACAGCCGCAGATGGGTAAGATGATTAACCATGTCCTTACAGCAGCCCGCTGCTCGATAGCGGCGGCTTGGAAGAAGGTCAACGCCCCCTCCAGACAGACAGTACTGAGGAGAATCAGAGAAATGAAGGTAATGGAACTACTTTCGGCGCAACTTAGCCAAAAAGTGGATAAATTCCTTAAGATCTGGGAAATTTGGCCAGAAGACTGATACCCCCATGAAGCGAACCTAAATAACGCGGGTGGTTGTCAGCATGACAACACCCGCTCTCACCCTCCCCCCCACTAATGTTGTTTTTTTTTTTTTTTTTTTTTTTTTTTCATTTTTCCTCACCACCCCCCCATCCTCGGCTCTCTTCTCCCCCCCCCTTTTTTTTCTCTTCTTACTCTATCCTTTAGTCTCTTTTCTTTAAAGGGACACACAAAGAAGCGGCCGCTTCTCTAATAAGATGTTAAAAGGATGCAATACTGCTACCAGAAGATATTGAAAGCACAAGTAAAGAAGACAAAGACACAATGGTTAATGATACGTTGCAAATATTTAATGTCTCCTTTGCTTTGTTGTTCCTGTATCCATACGGCTGTGTTCCTTGTAATGTAACATGTACTGTTTTATGTGTTGTTACCTGAAAACAATAAAAAAAATTGAAACAAAAAAAAGAAATGGAAGAATTGGAAGCTGTCTTTAGGGGAAAGACCGGCAATAATTAAAACTTTCTTAGTACCAATTTTTGTTTGAATCAGTTATATTTTTTCCAATACCAGAAAATCTGAATACAAGAATTTTTAGTCTGTTCTTCCAGATGTTATGGGGAAATCGACTACATTTGAACAAAAGAAATACAGCGTACTTGGATCCGAAGAAAGGAAGCGTAAAAATGTTAAACCCGGCGGTGTTTTTAAATGTTAGTTTTCTGAAATATAATTTTGCCCATGTTATGCAGAAAAATGACCTGGTCTGGCCAATGTGCTTTTGGAAATGGGTTAGTCCTTATGTATTGGCGTGGGGGTGTGGTGAAGAAGTCAAAACTATTAGAGTGAAATTTGGCTATAACCCGGAGTATGTGGCACAAAGCGGCAGATTTTTTTTTTTTTCATTGTTTTTTAATTGATTTCTTACATTGCTGTAAACATGACAGATTTCAACACATCTTTACAATTTTCCATGTTTAAATTATACTTAAAAGAAAAATATATATATAAGTAAAAAGGTATAAATCAGATGCTCAAACTTAACTCAAAAATACACCATTTTTAAATTAAATAATTCACTCACAGAATGTACAAAACATAACTTTAGTCAGACACATATTACAGACGTTAGGTTCGGATATACTGTTCTCCTGCCCTGATACCCGATTAGAACAAACAAAGCTGGGGCGCTCCCTAAAAGCTGTAACGTGCATATGGGTATAACACAATAAAAGACCTTGATACCCGTTTAACCTGGTTCTTTTCTTTCTCTGTTTACCTCATCTTTGACCTTGTGCAATTTGCCACAAGAGACTCCAGGGTGTGAGCGAATGCCTGATATATTTGGTCTTTTTCACTCTGTGGTAGGGAGTCATTAAAGGGTTCCCATTATGTAAAGAAATTCTCAGCTTTTTGTTCCTTATTGGTCTCCGTTTCCATATTATCTAAGGTCATTAGCTGAGTGAGATATGTTTTAACCGTTTCCAAGTTTGGAGGGTCATACTTCACCCATTGCACCAGTATAGACTTTCAAGCTGCCAGGAGTATAATTTCTGCAATCCTTGGGATTCCTGAGTCCCCATTAACTTCTTTCCACCCCTCCATGTTACCAAATAAAATGATAGAGGTTCCTTCACAGGTACCACTTTTGTCATGTCATGTATATATATTAGAATCTGATCCCAAAAATCAGATATACATGGGCATTCCCGTAGGCAGGGCTTTAGATCCGCTTTAATAAGCAGACATTTTGGGCATTTATTTCGATCCTTTTCTATCTGTTTTTATTGGATATCAAACCCATAATATGCTCTATGTAGTAATTTAAATTGCAATTCCCTTCATGTCTCTGATATAATTATTTTCCTGGTTCTACCCAATCCTTCCAGCAAAGAGTCAATCTCTGTTATTCTGGGAAGTCCTGGTTCCACTTGGCTGCCACTTTTTGCGATTGCTTGCCATGGTCTTTATCTCGGATCCAATCATATAATTCAGAGATCGAATATGTAACATTATTTTCAGTCCTAAAGTAGCTATCAAACATGTTGTTTTCTAATATCTCTTTCTGATAGTTCTCTAGGCTCTTACAGTAATGTAGGATCTTCATGTCAGGGAAGTAGTGAGATTGTGGGAATTCCTTCTTAACTCTGAGCTCTTCAAATGACAAAGCGTTCCCGTTCTGTATCTACCAGCTGCCCTATATTTTTTATTCCCTTGGTTTCCCACGTCTTAAACATATTTTGAGATCGACCTGGTTCAAATTTCATGTTACCTTGTATAGGCAGAAATTTGGATATTTTGCAGGACATTTCACGCTTTTTTCTCATTGTCTTCCACGTGTCCCTAAGGTACATAGCTAATGGTTCCATTCCTATGTTGAATAGCAATGGCGACAAGGGACACCCTTGCCTTGTTCCTCTGTATAAATTGAATTCCTGGGAGAGTATTCCCACTGCCATGATCCGTGCCTTTGGACCCTCATACGTAGTTCTAATCATGTTAAGAAACATGCCCGATATTCCCATTCTCTGAAGTATATCAAATAAAAATTCCCATCTAACATTATCAAAGGCTTTTTCTGCGCCTACCGAAATAATTACATTATTCCTATTATCTTGTGGATTTGATTTGGTCCATTAAAGGGCACCTAATAATTTTCTTATGTTCTTCACTGAAGATCTACCCTTTACAAACCCTGTCTGATATTTATGGATCAGACCTGGTAATACTGCGGCCAGCCTCTCTGCCAGAATTTTTGAGATTTTTATATCCTGATTTAATAAGGATATGGGTCGATATGAACCTGGCACAAGAAGGTCTTTACCTTCTTTATGTAAAATTCTGATGAATGCTGTTTTCCCCGTCTCCAAATATTCCCCTCTGTCTATCTCTGAAGGCGTTGTGCAGGGGTAGTCCTACCTCTGGCCCCAAGATCTTATAGAATTTGGCCGTAAAGCTGTCAGGCCCTGGTGCCTTCCCATTTTTAAGTCTCTTTACGACAGCCTCTATTTCTTCCCTGGTAATTGGAGAATTACTTTCTTGTTGATTTTCATTTGTTATTTTTGGGAACTTTAATCCCTGTAAAAACTTGTCTTGAGCTACATCATCCTGCTCTCTGGTAGTATTCAGCTTTTGATAAAAGTCCCAAAACACTGCACATATTTCTTCAAGAACTGATGTTAGTTCAGCTGAAGCTTTACGCATCCTAAGTGTGTTTTGGCTGTGTAGCTCGTCTAACTAGATTGCCTAATAATTTACCTGCCTTGTTACCATACTTTATAAAGGTTACCAAAACACAAAACCCCAGTAAGCTCTTTTTGGAAACCCCTGAGCCCCCATAAAATATATGTATATGTGTCAAAAAGGAGTGCTATTGAGCGTGGCATATGTATACAACAGACGACAGAGAAGCCCAATGCTACATCCAACATGAAAAAAAGTCCCCACTTCCCAAGTTAGTAGGTCCTTTCATTCTACTGGATATAGATCCAATGTGTCTTTCTCCCTCCTAATAGAGGTAAATGAGAATTTTAATCCTAATAGAGGTATGTTAGTATTTTATCTGGTAGTGTTAGGACTTGCGAACTGGGTCTGCCTTGTTGTGGCTCACAGGCTTACCATACTTATAAAGGTTAAGATCTCTAAATTGGAGCTTTTTTTGTTCCTTTCTGTGTAGCCATATTTCGGATACATTCTTTGCTTCCGTGTATTTGTCCCTGTTTTCTGGGTGGGATTCTCTTTGAAGTCACAGAACGCCCTGTTCAGTTCCTTGCTAGATTTAATGTATTCTGCTTCTGTTTCTTTCCTGCGTTTGTTCATGTGTGTTAGAATCTTGCCTCTCATTACCGCTTTAGCGGTTTCCCAATACATTTCCCCCTTATTTTGGTGTGTAGCGTTTGTTTCCTGGAAATAGTACCAGCTATTGAGGAGGAAAGCTTTAAACTCCTCATTATTATGAAGATAAGATGGAAATCTCCAGATTCTATTTTTGTGTTCCCTAAATGTATCTCTAACCATACTGGTGCCTGGTCTGTATAATTATTTCTTCAATCGCCACTGCGGACACCTTGTCCATCATATGGTCGCGTGTTAGAATATAGTCTATTCTTGAGAAAGAGTTATGAGGCGCAATAGCTCCAATTTGGAGTCTTTTGCGGTACAGGCGGATGAACTTAAGGGAAAGTTTCTTGAAAGGAATTATCCTATAGAAGAACTTGAAAGTACAATATCCCTTGTCCATAGTATGAACAGGAATAAGCTCCTTCAGTACAAAGAAAAAGGGGAAGACAAAGGAAAGAATAACATCTCTTTTATTACACAATATAATGCCATGGCCCCTAGAATAAGAAATATTTTTGCCAAACATTGGCCAATTTTGTTGCAGGACGCTACACTATCACAGGTATGAACTCCAAAACCTTCTATTATCTTTAAAAAAGCAAATAACTTTAAAACCAAACTGGCACCTAGTTGTCCTTTATATCAAGGGAAGGATAAAACGAGAAGTATCAAAGGTCCTAATGGGTTCAAACCATGCAAAAAGTGCATAGCCTGTAAATATAGCCGGTATAGCATTGAGTTTAAATCTAATGTTACTGCTAAAGTGTATAAAATTCTGTCACACATTACATGCAAATCAGAATTTGTAATTTATGTGTTGCAATGCCCATGTGGCTTACAATATGTGGGACGCACAGGCAGAACCTTTCAAAGACGTATGTATGAACACGTCTACAATATAAAGAAAGGTCTAACAACGCATAGTGTGTCCCACCATTTTTTGTTACATCATGACAGAAATCCAAAGGGCCTGGTTTGTCAACCCATTGAGCTATGTACACCAAATTGGAGAGGTGTCTATTAAACATATAAATAGACGTGAGGCCTTTTGGATATACGAACTGAAGACCCTGTCCTCCAATGGTCTCAATATTGATTTTGAATTGGGTTCTTTTTTAGGTAAATAGATTGGTCTAGCTATGTCTGATGTGAGAGAATCAGTTATTCACAGCCAACTGGGACAATAGACTAGTGCAACACCTGTTAGGTCTTATTAATTAAGATTAAAGGGAATCTGTGCATTATTCAATTATACCTCTGGGGAGAGTTTGAATATCTTTTTATCACTGTTGGTTTGTCCTATATCTATATGACGTCAGGGTATATATATTGACATATGTTGGTACGGTTGTTTTTATGTTTTTATGTAATGTATGTTTTTAAGAGTCCATGTAGTGAATTGGTATTAATGACATATAGGCTGTTTAGTTCTAAATGATCAATTAATTTTTAATTGGCTAGGGTATATTAATGTGTCACTAAGTATCATTGTTTTCAGCCCCTGAGGAAGTAGAGTGACATCTACGAAACGCGTAGGGCGAGTGGCATAGCCACTGTGTATCTGGCATTGGACGTTTATGGACATTTGGAGTTGGAGCCCTGTTTTTCACTGGCAACCTTGGCATTCAGCTCACCAGCTGTCCCTTTAAGGCCACGGGTACTATCGCGCGCGGGCTCGCAAGGATTTCCCGTTTGTGCCGGAGGAGGAAGTGAGGCGTGTGTCTACACGCGGTGCAGAGCTGTGGACCCCGCACACCAGCCTCCACGGCCGGAGCTGTTCCGGCTACCATCGTAGGGGCGGTTTGGAGCTGAAGTCGCAACGGAGCAGAGGCATCACCCGGCAGGGAGACCATCTGTGCTTAGGACTTGATCCTACCAATGCGATTCTAAGCCTTGCTGTCTGTAAGTAGGGCTCCAATTTTTGTATCTCAGATGACCTGCGGTTATTTGTATTTGCCAATGCCTGTCCTGGCATCCTTTTATTAAATAGTGTTTATAATTGTCGCTAGGACTCTTAATTGTTTGTGTGTATTAGTGCAGTACTGCTCACCCTACAGTGTTGCGCTATGATCTTTGTTTGTTTGTGTTTTTCTCTTTGCAAGGTCTGTCGAGTAAATGTGCGGATCCCTTGAGGAGTTCAGGACATTCCACTGACAATTTGGCGCCAGGTTTTTTCTTTGTTCTTGTGTTTTTCTGTTAGTACTGGCAGTATCACCGGGCAGCCAACCTTTATTAGAAGTTATTATTGTATAAATCACACTGTGTTTTACACTTTAGCGCTAGATCACATTTTTTCTTTCACTATTCACCTACCCGGTTAGTCTGGCGTTTCTTACTCTCCTCCCTGTTTAGATGTGTTTCCTGGATAAGTGCTACATCCGCTTTTAAGCGCTTAGATGCTTTAATATTTTGTTCCGTTTAATTGGGGAGTTAATACCCTTAACATTCCATGAAACCAGTCTCGTCATTGGTTGGCTGTTAAACTGATATTGTCTAGCACGCCTTTACATAATGTATATAACGACTTAAAGAACCTTACTTTACCGTGATTGCCTGTTGTTTCCTTTCTCTCTATCACAATATATCCGACCAGTGAAAAACATTTCAAATAATACAGATGTAGCCAGGTCCCCCAGACTGACCCTCACCTCCGTTGTGGTGAGAGAGTCAGGGAAGGTTGCAGGGAGCGCTCCAGTGCACCGGAAGCTCCGCGGCGGCCCGAGCGTCCAGGGCGCCGCCATTTCTGTATTGCGCATGTGCAGTAGTCCCGTAGGCGACAGCGACACCAGAGAGGTCGCGCATGCGCAGCAAGTGGTTGCGCGAGCGCGCAAAGCACTGACCAACCAGAGGAGGTTTAGAGTTGGGGACTACAAGTCCCAGGAGCCTCAGCAGGACCAGGTGACGGCCGGGAGCCAATAGGGCGAGGAGACTGAGCAGGGAAAGGTTAGGAGGTTGCGCAGGGGAGCACGTTGGGCAGAGAAGATCGGGAGGGGGACGAGGAAGGAGCTCAGCGTGTAGTTAGGCAAGTAGCCTCTACACTAGGCCTGTATACCCCTAGGCCCAGATAGGCCCTGAGTCACAGTCAGTCAGAGTTACTGTAGGGACAGGCCCTAGAATAGGAACCTGTCACATTAGTAGTGAAGCTGCTAAAGACACAGAGACTGTCACAGCACCGTCCCAGAGGTTTGGGGCCAGACCTCTTCAGGCACATCATCAGCCATCCGGGTGGGATCGCTCCTGAGGGTGTCACCCGCAGCTCCGCGTCGTCGGATCCTTTGTGAAGTCTGTTTGCGGGCGCGAGCGCAGGAGCGCTCGGCAGGTAACATCCATTAAGTGCACCAACTATAATATCATTCATACTAGTGGCTGCGCAGTCACACACATACACTCACTTTGGGGTATTGGACACGGTGTGGGAACACGGTGAAGGGTCGCGTCCTGTGAGACGCGGTAGTATAGTGTCTCATTGAAGAGTAGCACTGATAGGAATGATATATGCATGGTTATGGTTACCGCTAGTAAAGCTACTGTTTCTTTTACATGCTGTGTGAGTAGTACTGTATTATTGTCCTGCGAGGAACAACTCCCGCTCTGCTCGGAGCCGTCGCAGGTGGAGGCGCTGCACCTGGTAAGAGATAATCCATACATACACATTGCCCCAGGCTCTCCCTGGCAGAGGCTTAGGCCCTGCGAGCCAGCAGGTTACACAGCATTGGTAGTTATACTGTATTCAGAAGGAAACTGGGCTACACACATATACAGTATAACTCAGGATATAAAAAATAAACCATGAAACACATATAGATTAGTGACATTCCTTTTTTCCAGAAGTGACATTTTAGCCTCACCCCAGCTCACCGCTGCTTCCTCCTCCGTTTACCCCACCACTCTTATTTATTTATTTTTCAAAACAGGTTTTCTTAACGTTTTTTTTTATGTGTAACATGTAATCAATTAGATAACTTTTTTTTCGGGAGATTTAAAAAAATAAATTTAAAAAAAAGGCTTATACTGTTCTCCTAGCAATATAACCCCTCAATTGCTTTTGAACTTTATCACCTTAATATCGCTAAATGCAGCAATCCTTGTATAAACACCTTTTCCTCCCAACATTCACATCGTTTTATGCATGTACCATATCTCTGTAACCAGATCACATTGCGTCAGACGTTTAAGGAGATGGAAAATAAGCCATAGGGAGATAGAAATGTCTTCTAGGAAACACATTTGAGAAAATTATTGCGAAATGCTTTTCTTCCCCATTAATCCTGAGAGATTGTGCGGGGGAAGATTTGAGTAAAGCATTAAACATGTTGAATAGCAAGAGAACTCCACCAAAATATAAGGATATTACCTGGTTGGCCTTTCATGGCAAATTATATGTACGAAGTAATGTAATATTCAAACTAGGAATGTATCAGACAGAATGTGTCCCAGAGTTTCATGCAATAATGACGTAGAATCAATGGATCATTTTGTGTTGGTGTCCCGTTAGTAAAGCGATTTGGGAAAGAATGGCTTGGGTTTTTACCCCATAAATCCCCTCCCTATAACTCCTATTACCCCATATAACCGCTCCCTATAACTCCTCCTATTACCCCATATAACCGCTCCCTATAACTCCTCCTATTACCCCATATAACCGCTCCTATAACTCCTCCTATTACCCCATATAACCGCTCCCTATAACTCCTCCTATTACCCCATATAACCGCTCCTATAACTCCTCCTATTACCCCATATAACCGCTCCCTGTAATAAACACTTGATGATCGTGGCCTGAAAGTTGCAGAAGGAGATTGCCCGGATCCGCCTGCGGACGGAGTTTGCGCTGGCAGAAGAAGCATTTCCAGATCGTGTAAACATGGCCCGGGGAATGTTAGAAGATCCCTTAGGCTGCGCTCAGAGTGCCGGCGCATGCGCGGACTACCGTGCGTGCTGCCGCCGCGCGCGCTCCTGCAGCCCCAGCGATGTGTGCACAATGGCTGCAGGAGATTGGGCAGGTGATCGGGGGCGTGGCGAACGCGTCACCAATCTGGTTCGCCCTCTTTGGCGACACACAAATCTACGTGTTGGGCCAAAATATAGCAGCGTCGAAACGCGACAGCACCACGGGTACGTCAGATACTGTCATAGGAAACAAGAACACTCCCATGCGCAAACCCCCCCCCCCCCTCAGGCATGTATAAAAAGGTACGAAACCAACATTGTGCAAATGTGTATAATAACAATTAAATGCAGATTAAACTAATGAATGCCCACTCACGTGGTAAAGGAATTGTTCAGGCGTTTCCAGATTTCTGATCTGGAGCAGTATTAGGGCAGGAATTCTCCCGGACCATATATAAAAAGAAGAAAGGTGTATATATAGTGTCATACAATTTAATTAAAACATATACATGAGCAGTGAGCTCATTCAACTCACGTGCTCCCAAAAGGACACGAGCAATTTGACCACTCTGGGTCCTGCAGCACTCTCAGCCGCACCGCTCTGTAGCTTCTGCGGGAAGCTTGGAGGATCTGGGAGCTTCTACTCCAAAGCGAACAGCTGATCACATCAGGTGACGTCACGGCCAAAGGTGGACCTGCGGTCTGTAGCTGTAACGTGAAGCTGGAGGATCTGTGTACTCCTGCTCCCAAACGAACAGCTGATCACATCAGGTGATGTCACGGCCAAAGGTGGACCTCCGATCCCTGAGGTCTTGTAGCTGAGACTTGAAGCTGGAGGATCTGTGTACTCCTGCTCCCAAACGAACAGCTGATCACATCAGGTGACGTCACAGCCAAAGGGAAACCTCCGATCCTTGCGGTTTCACAGCGGCGGGGTCTCTGGGCGTCGGCGTCTCGTAGCAGGGAGGGCAAGTAGCTCAGTGTTGTCCAAACATCAGGGGGAACACAGGTAAAAGTCCTGGTCGTGCGCGCGCACATCGCACACTGAGCACAGACTTAGAGGGAACCTCTCAAATTCACTTCCAGTATTATATATATTTATCAAATGTTTTACCAGGAAGTAATACAGTGAGAGTTACCTGTCGTTTTCAAGTATGTCCTGGGCACAGAGTTAAGATGACAAATACATGGTTACATGAAGTGAGCAGGGTAAACATTATATACAAGACATTGCATGCACAGTTACAGATGATGTATGTTATAGGCATACAGTATGTAACAGTAGGAGAACAATCTGGGGAAACAATAGATAATCTTACTAAGAGTGTAATCCAGGTGGGACATAAAGATAAAAACAGATTTGGATACAGGTAAGAAGACTTGGAGGGTCTCTTCGACATGCTACAGGTCGTTAGTAAAGTTCTTCAGGTGCCTGTAATAAAACGTGTCGCTGTTCTTAGGAGGGATTGGGGTTCAGGATCCTGACGTGACAGAATCGGACATGATCCCACCTTCTGTGGCCATTACGAGGTTTGGGTCGTTGGGGGATAATGTGGGGGGAAAGAAGTTAAAAAAAGGTGTGTGTGCTGAGCACGCGCAATGTAAGTGAAACTTTGTTGTGTTTTGTTACAGAAATTGTATTCGGGGTGGTGATGGTTTTAATTCAATGAAGAGATTTGAGAGTATAATTGATTTTATTATGTGTTGAAATTTCCATACGAATCACCTGGAATACATGATCTAACTGACATATGATAGCTAAAGTAAGATGCATATATTTTGGATTGTAAAGTATCTAAATACCGTCACTCTCAGAAGTCTTTCATTCCATGTAAATCATAAAAATCAAAACACAATTTCAGTGACAAAACGCAAAGAAGTTTGACTTAGAACGCGCGTGCTCGACACACACCCTGGATTTTTTAATAATCGTTACATTAATCTATATACAATTCATGTGTTCTGTTTACACACCTTGCATCTTTTCCACATCTGCCTTTTTTTTATTATAAATGGTAGATTTCTAAAAAAAATAATTGCTATTTGCACCTCTATATTGTGCGGGCGTGCGCGTCCCAGAGTCCTCGAACTACAATTTCCAGCAGGCAGCCAACAAACTACAATGACGTCACTTTGTGTCACCATGGAAGAGGTTTGTGCCAGGAAATGTTAGTGGGTGCAGGTGCCCGCAAAGAAGGTTCACTTCAAAAAGTAATATTGTATTGTATTGTATGTCTTTATTTATATAGCGCCATTAATGTACATAGCGCTTCACAGCAGTAATACCTGTGGTAATCAAATAAATAACAGATAATATAAATAACAGATCATGGGAATAAGTGCTTTAGACATAAAAGTAACATTAAGGAAGAGGAGTCCCTGCCCCGAGGAGCTTACAATCTAATTGGTAGGTAGGGAGAACGTACAGAGACAGTAGGAGGGAGTTCTGGTAAGTGCGTCTGCAGGGGGCCAAGCTTTATGTATCATGTGTTCAGAATGTTCACGGTGCTATTCATATGCTTCTTTAAGCAAGTGTGTCTTAAGGTGGGTCTTAAAGGTGGATAGAGAGGGTGCTAGTCGGGTACTGAGGGGAAGGGTATTCCAGAGGTGTGGGGCAGTCAGTGAGAAAGGTTTAAGGCGAGAGAGGGCTTTAGAATATTGCACTTATGTTTGGCTAAAAATGTCTGTTTCCATAAGTGACCCTTTCAGGTTAGCAACTGTCAATATGGCAAGTGTGAGATCGTGGAAAGCCCGAATGTTCGCTTGCAATGTACTGAAACATTGTGATGCAAATATCATTTATTACAGGAAACGGGAGGAAATTCAAAGCGCCATTTACAGAGCTAAGCGAGACCAGCAGTTAGGGCTCTCCTTTTGGTAAAGAGGAGTAAGACCGTATGAAGGTGAGCGGTATTTATTTAAAGAGGTTGAGATGCCATAAGAAATTCACTCCGACTCCTAACCAATAACAGGATGTATGTCTTTATTTATATAGCAATAGTCAAATAAACAGTGATATGCTGCACACAATAAGCCATATATACATAACAGTATTACCGGTGCTGCTGGTTCAAAAGGGCTACCCGTCACAATCACCCAAGCTTGAACTATGAAAAAGAAGGAACCCGCGCTCCACGGGTTTTGTAAAAAGTTCCAAATTTATTGCGCCGTACACAACGACCGTTTCGACCCTAGTAGGTCTTTTTCAAGTGAAACGGCATAGTGCCAAAGACAAAAAACAGGATATATATACCCCCCACAATCAATAATAAAGTGATAAACATCAAACAGCCGAACAAATAGCAATCAGCACATATAATTCCAATTGACAGTCTTATCTTTAGGCTTCCGATGGGCTGGATAAGACTGTCAATTGGAATTATATGTGTTGATTGCTATTTGTTCAGCTGTTCGATGTTGTGTCCCGAGTAAGTATAGGGGTCATTGTTAGTGAGCCATAGTTCTGCCCTATAAGTACCGGGTGGGTACGTGCAGCGTAGCGGTTACAGCTGAGTAATGGTACCGCTCTGTGTGAGTGGGAAATACTCTAAACTCTGCTTGCTGGGGGTGAGGATCGGAATCACGTGTTCCTGCTTATTTGGATGGGTGCTAGGTGTGACTTAGTACAGGGCTACAGTGCTCCCCTATGGGAATGCATGAGGGGAGGCCGTGACTAGCTATAGTGCCATGTGAGCTTATACACAGGTGGGGTATATAATACTCCTTACACAGGTGATTCCACTGAGAAGTGACCCACCGCTCAACCCAATTACAGTAGAAAAATATAAATAAAAATACACTGGTATATGAAGGATAATTAAACCTATAAAACAGAGTGTAAAAGCAATGTGCTTACACTAGATCCCTCTAGAGATTGCACTCAAAGTGTAGCAAAAAATATATACTATGACTTAGTAAGTCATGGAATCTCAATATTCCTGATTCGTTATACTTCAAAGGGAATGACAGATAAGTTACTCTCTATTATAACAAGAACAATAATAAAACTTTATTAGTATTGCAATTAACCACGACACAAGTGAACATATATACAGTGATCAAATTATATTAAAATCCCCAGGTGACGCGACTCAGAATATCCTAAACCAGTGTTTCCCAACTCCTGTCCTCCTGGGTCAATCAGCGGCTCGGTCATTGTGACTGAGACACCTGTGCTGGAGCAGGGATATCCTTAAG
This sequence comes from Ascaphus truei, assembly GCA_036426205.1. Lineage (NCBI taxonomy): Eukaryota > Metazoa > Chordata > Amphibia > Anura > Ascaphidae > Ascaphus > Ascaphus truei. Next base: position 78,036 of record WSYH01001993.1, on the reverse strand, counting down.
ACCTGACCTGTTGGGGTTCCCTGAGGACTGGGGTTGGGAAACACTGTCCTAAACATTGGGTAACCATCAGTTTGGTAAATATATCCCAATATAGGTATAGGTATGTACTTCCGGTTAGTACAACATACAGGACACAACATGGAGGCAAGATGTTTTGTGCCAAGCGTGACTATGGATAATATGCACAGCCTATATAACTTGGGTATAGAGGGTACAATCTATCAGCAGTCCTGTTACTGCTTATAAAAGATGTTATCACGTTAAATTGGCATACTTGGCTATTTGCTTCTCTGGTTATAAGAGATCTCATATTATCCTGGGTTAACTACCCTTTATCGAATTATTAACTAGCTGCCAATACCGCAGTGTGAACGCGCACCCTTGGGATTGGTGCAGGGAGATTGACACTCCCGCAAGAAAGAGTAAGGGCTGTTCTATAGAGGGCGCGCTTGCTGCGCCGTGCGCGCGCGGCACTTGTAGTTGGCTGTGGTGAGTCAGCCTTCCTATAACTAATGCACGAGTGTTGGTCGACACAGGACAGTGAGGCGTGGGAGAATGGCCCGACAGGGAGAGACGGGGGAAAATACAGATTTAGCGTGCACCGCTACAAGAGCAACCAGATACAGCCGCAGAATGGGCCGTGTGGACTTGTGAGGTGTGTGTGTTTGATTCAACGGTGTGTACAAATGTTAATGGAAAATTAATTTATTGTACCAAATGTATTGATTTATTATAAACATGATATTAAACACACGACTAACGCTCACACTAATTCCTAGTGTCTTGTCTCACTATGAACGTCGGAAGGACGTGTGTGACTGACACACAGCATACACACACACAACCAGCAGTACCACGTTCACAACATCCACGCCACTCCGTCGCCTTGCTGCACGGGCATACACCACACCCCAGCTACCGGCACGTTGGCCACATCAAACAGCACCCGCAAGCACACAGATACGAACATGTACACTGTTGCTCACAGCATACATACATACACACACATACATACACACACACACACACACACACACAGCACAGACTCACTGTCGCTCACAGCATACACACACAGTACCTCACTGTTGCTCACAGCATACATACATACACACACATACACACACACACACACAAGCACAGTACCTCACTGTCGCTCACAGCATACACACACACACACACACACAAGTACCTCACTGTCGCTCACAGCATACACAGACACACACACACACACACACAGCACGGAGTACCTCACGGTCGCTCACGATACTACACACACACACACACACACCACCACAAACAGATTACGCCGGAGGGAGTCAACTGTCGCTGTCGAGCCAACTAGCATCATACACACACACACAAGCACCCACACATCCTACACAACAAACACAACACAGTAGCGGCTTCAACTGTCGCGTGCACAGCATCATACATACAGCCACACACAGCACACACAACACCACACAGCGGACACCACACCGACCAAACACATCATCCTCACTGTCTGGCGTCCCGAGCATACATACATACACACACACACCACACCAGCACACACAACAAAAACAGCAAGTTCACCGGTCACTGTCGCTCGGGGACAACATACAACAGTACACCCAGGCGGGGGACACACCACGCACACAGTACCCACACTGTCACCCACAATGACATCACACCACATCATACACCAGCACCACGGACCCACAGGGGCACACACAAAACCAACACATACCTCACTGTCGCTCACAACACTACATAAGCATACACCCCACCCACAACACCACACAGGCACCACACACAACACACACCACACACACAAACAAGTACCAGACTCACTGTCACTCACACAACTACATACAACACCCTACATACACAGAACACAGTCCTCACTGTCGCTCACAGCATACATCCATCCACCCACATACCCTACCCAAACACAGTACCTCACTGTCGTCTCACAGCATCTACATACACACACACATACATACACAAAAACACAGTACCGTCACTGTCGCTCACGCATACACACACCAAGTGTGCTGCACGTGCACAGCGCGTTCGCACAGGCCCCCCGCCCACACTATTTACTGGCCTAATTTAACATGACGTATGCAGCGACGGTGACTCTCAGTCCTCCCGGGGAGAAGTGTGCATTAGCAATGAAACTTGCGTAGGGTTCAGGGTTTTAAACGTGGCGCCACAACGGTGGCGTCTTGGTAGGAAGGCGCAGCACCAGGAAGCGGCCTGCAACGGTCCGCTGTGAGAACAGCGGTGTGTAGGCAAGTATAAAAATTCTCTAATACCACACCTGGACTGCACGACTTGTTACCATTACGGTGTCGTAACCTATTTGCTTTACAGGCGATGGTGCAGTGTTTTCTATTTGGAGGTTAATTTGTTATCAATTATAACAACACGACAAGGGATACTTGATTATTACAGCTACATTGTGATGCTGCATAAGCGCTCCCGGTCCGCACGCTGAGCGATCAGATTGCCTTAAGGCAGTGACCGCGTCTATACAGCGTGCGGGCGTAAGCGGGAGGGTGCGCACGACGTGCCGGTCACGTGAGCGGTTCGCCCAATGAGGGCGAACCAGCTCCGTGACGTCACTCGCACGCCCATAGACACGCCCCCGGACGGCACGCGTACCATGGTCAGGGAAAGCACCCGCTTTCCCTCAGCCTCCGCGCGGGCGACGAGTCTGTGGACGCAGCCTAATACATGCCTGTCGCTAAGCATGAGTTACTAAGCATACGCGAGTGTGTATGTCTGAGGGGGGCTTGTCAGCTCTGACTCTGAATTCTGCGTAGTCTATACCTGCCCCTTTCTGACCTCGCCTGTGATTCTGCGTAGTCTCTACCTGCCCCTTTCTGACTTCTCGCATGTGAATCTGTGCGTAGTTCTATCCCTGCGCCCTTCTGACTCTGCATGTGATTCTGCGTAGTCTATAAGTATACCTGCCCCTTTCTACCATCGGCCTGTGAATTCTGCGATACTCTATACCTCTGCCCTTTCTGACTCGCCTGTGATTCTTTCTGCGTAGTCTATACCTGCCCTTTCTGACTCGGCCTGTGAATTCTGCGTAGTCTATACCTGCCCATTTCTGACTCTGCATGTGAATTCTGCGTAGTCTATACCTGCCCCTTTCGGACTCGGCCTGTGAATTCTGCGTAGTCTATACCTGCCCCTTTCTGACTCTGACTGTGAAATCTGCGTAGTCTCTACCTGCCCCTTTCGTGACTCGGCCTGTGAATTCTGCGTAGTCTATACCTGCCCCTTTCTGACTCGGCCTGTGAATTCTGCGTAGTCTATACCTGCCCCTTTCTGACTCGGCCTGTGAATTCTGCGTAGTCTATACCTGCCCCTTTCTGACTCTGCATGTGAATTCTGCGTAGTCTATACACCTGCCCCTTTTCTGACTCGGCTGTAATTCTGCGTAGTCATACCTGCCCCTTTCTGACTCATGAATTGAATTCTGCGGATAGTCTATACCTGCCCCTTTCTGACTCGATGTGATTCTGACGTGTTATTAACCTGCCCTTTCTGCTCTCTGTTAATTCGGTGAAGTCTTATCCTGCCCCTTTCTGACTCTGCATGTGATTCTGCGTAGTCTATCCCTGCCCCTTTCTGACCTCTGTGCCTGTGAATTCTGCGTAGCTCTATACCTGCCCCCTTTTCCTTAACTCTGCCTGTGATTCTGCGTAGGGCTAATACCCTGCCCGCCCCTTTCTGACCTGACTGTGAATTCTGCATAGTCTATACCTGCCCCTTTCTGACTCGGCCTGTGAATTCTGCGTAAGTCTATACATGCCCCTTTTCTACTCGGCCTGTGAATTCTGCTAGTCTATAACCTGCCCCTTTCTGACGTCGGCCTGTGAATTCTGCGTAGTCTATACACCTGCCCTTTCCTGACTCGGCCTGTGAATTCTGCATAGTCTATACCTGCCCCTTTCTGACTCTGCATGTGAATTCTGCGTAGTCTATAACCTCTGCCCCTTTCTGACTCGCCTGTGATTCTGTCGTATTCTAATACCTGCTCCTTTCTGACTCTGCATGTTGAATTCTGCGTTAGTCCCTAACCTGACCCCCTTTCTGACTCTGACTGTGAATTCTGCGTAGTCTATACCTGCCCCTTTCTGACTCTGCTGTGAATTCTGCGTAGTCTATACCTGCCCCTTTCTGACTCTGACTGTGAATTCTGCGTAGTCTATACCTGCCCCTTTCTGACTCGGCCTGTGAATTCTGCGTAGTCTTCCTGCCCCTTTCTGACTCTGCATGTGAATTCTGCGTAGTCTATACCTGCCCCTTTCTGACTCTGACTGTGAATTCTGCATAGTCTATACCTGCCCCTTTCTGACTCTGCATGTGAAATGTCTGCGTATCTATCCCTCCCTCTTTCGACTCTGACTGTAATTCTGCGTAGTCTATAACCTGCCCCTTTCTGACTCGCCTGAGTGATTCTGCTATTCTACTAACCTGCCCCTTTCGACTCGGCCTGTGATTCTGCGTAAGCCTATACCGCCCCTTTCTGACTCTGACTGGTGATTCATGCTGCGTATCTATACTGCCCCTTTCTGCCTCTGTGTGAATTCTGCGTAGTCTATACCTGCCCCTCTTTCTGACTCTGCGTGAATTCTGCGTCTAGTCTATACCTGCCCTTTATCGGCCTGTGATTCGGCGAGTCTATACCTGCCTTTATCTGACTCGGCCCTCATGTGTCGCGTACTATACCCTGCCCCTTTGACTCTGACTGTGAATTCTGATACTTCTATACCTGCCCCTTTCGACTCACGGCCTGTAATTCTGCGTAGCCTATATCCTGCCCCTTTCTGTACTCTTGACTGTGTAATCTGCGTAGTCTATACCTGCCCTTTCTGTACTCGGCCTGTGAATTCTGCGTAGTCTATACCCGCCCCTTTCTGACTCTGACTGTGAATCTGCGTAGTCGATACACTACTGCCCCTTTTCTGACTCGCACCTGTGAATCTGCGTAGTCTATACCTGCCCCTTTTCTGACGTACGGCATGTGAATTCTGCGTAGTCATATACCTGCCCCTTTTCTGACTCGCACCTGTGAATTCTGCGTATGCTATACCTGCCCTCTTCTGACTCGCCTTTGAATTCTGCGTAGTCTAATACCTGCCCCTTTCTGACTCTGCTGTGAATTCTGCGTAGTTTTAAACCTGCCCCTTTCTGACTGCTGCATGTGAATTCTGCGTAGTCTTACACCTGCCCTTTCGTCTACTCTGCATGTGAATTCTGCGTAGTCTATTACCTTGCCCCTTTTGGATCTGCACTGTGAAGTTCTGCTCAGTCTATACCTGACCCCTTTCTGACTCTGACTGTGAATTCGTGCGAGTCTATACCTGCCCCTTTCTGACTCTGCATGTGAATTCTGCGTCAGTCTATACCTGCCCCTTTCTGACTCTGCTGTGAATTCTGCGTAGTCTATATACTGCCCTTTCTGACCTCTGCATGTGAATTCTGCGTAGTCTATACTGCCCCTTTCTGACTCGGCTCGGCGTGAATTCTGCGTAGTCTATACCTGCCCCTTTCTGACTCTGACTGTGAATTCTGCGTAGTCTATACCTGCCCCTTTCTGACTCGGCCTGTGAATTCTGCGTAGTCTATACCTGCCCCTTTCTGACTCTGACTGTGAATTCTGCATAGTCTATACCTGCCCCTTTCTGACTCTGCATGTAAGAGGTGGAATTTATACACAAACCTCCCTTTCAAGGTACAGGATCATTAGTGGCCCTATAGTAATTATCCACCTGTTATAAGACAGATGAATCAGTTACTTTGCCTTTTACAGATTAGTCCTGTTTGTACAGACATTGCACGGCATCTTTTATAAGCAGTAACAGCACTGCTGATAGATTGTACCCTCTATACCCAAGTTATATAGGCTTGCATATTTCCATAGTCACACGCCTTGGCACAAATACATCTCTTGGCCTCCATGTTGTGTTCTGTATGTTGTACTAACTGGAAAAATACATACATACCTTATTGGGATATATTTACCACATAATATACCTATAATGGGATATTTTACCCACATACATATCCCCTATATTGGGATATATTTACCACATACATACAGTATACCTATATCGGGATATATTTACCACATACATATACCTATATTGGGATATATTTACCACATACATATACAGGCATTGTACCTATATTGGGATATATTTACCACATACATATACCTATATCGGGATATATTTACCACACAGCACATATAACCGGAGATTATATACATACACACTGGGATTAATTAATTTATATCATCATATTACTATAGCTTACACACTATACTTACGGGATATATTTACCACATACATATACCTATATTGGGATATATTTACCACATACATATACCTATATCGGGATATATTTACCACATACATATACCTATATTGGGACATACAGATGCAGCAGCCGTTATTCGAACATTTCACGGAGCCGTTTTTGTGTGCTCTGCTGTACTCCAAGCGGCATTAACGCCGCCAATCACCCCGGGCACACACGTTTATCGCGGTTGCTTTGTTTGAATTTCATGGATTCTGTTTCTTCGCGTATCAGTGGCAGAAATGAATGAATTGTAATGTGTACAGTACTGTGCTACTGTGTCAATCTCAGGTGTTTAAAAACCAGAACACTAAAATGCCATTTTCTGCACTCGCGTCTTAAGACGGTACGGTTGGAACAAATCACGCGCCATGACATGGCTATTCTGAGGTATACACCGCGTGAAATGTATTTACCAAACTGATGGTTACCCAATGTTTAGGATATTCTGAGTCGCTTCACCTGGGGATTTTAATATAATTTGATCACTGTATATATGTTCACTTGCGTCGTGGTTAATTGCAATACTAATAGTTTTATTATTTTTCGTGCTATAATAGAGAGTAACTTATCTGTCATTCCCTTTGAAGTGTAACTAATCAGGAATATTGAGATTCCATGACTTACTAAGTCATAGTACAGTATATATTTTTTGCTACACTTTGAGCGCAATCTCTAGAGGGATCTAATGTAAGGGATCTCTAAGGGATCTAAGGAATCTCTAAGGGATCTAAGGAATCTAATGTAAGCACATTGCTTTACCCTCTGTGTTTATAGGTTATATCAGGGGGGCACAAACTTTTTTCCCTGCGCCCCCCTGCCGGCTGTCCCCTCACTTCCGCGCCCCCCCCCCCAACCCCAACTTAACCGCGTTCCGGCGTAATGACGTCACGTTGCCATAGCAACGTGACGTCACATGACCTCGCAGCGTCATTTTGATGTCGCGTTGCCATGGCGACGCAGGGAGGAAGCCGCCGGAGCCACGGTAAGTTAGGTTTACAGAGGCCCTGCAGCTCCCCCGGCACTTAATTTAAGTGCCTTCGGGAAGCGCGCGGGACCTCTGTAAACCCCGCGTCCCCCGTCGGCAGTCTCGCGCCCCCCCTGGGGGTCGCGCCCCCTAGTTTGCGCACCGCTGGGTTATATAATCCTTACACAGGTGACCCGTTAGTATTAATCCGCTGAGTAAATGAGTTTAGGGGGTTTAGGCTTTTATGGAGAGTGTCCACAACCAAGCTGAGGAGTCCCGCGGGGTGTGGTGTCCCGCGGGGTGTGGAGTCCCGTATTGTGTCAGGTCCCACGGGGAGGGGGTATGGGGGGTCCCACGGAGGGGGGGGTGTGTGGGGTCCCACGGAGGGGGGGGTGTGTGGGGTGTCCCGCGGGGTGTGTGGGGTATCCCGTGGGGTGTGAGGAGTCCCGCTGGGTGCGACGTCGCCGCTGTATACGTGGGGAACATCGATGGATGCCTCTGATTCTCTCCCTCTCTCACTTAGACAGCCTCTAAGCCACGCTCGACGCGTTTCGCCATTGTAGGGTAAACGGCATCCTCAGGAGGGGCTGCTAACTACCCAATACGGGATTAAATACCTATAGACCTATCTCTACAGGCTAAAGAAGAACCAGGGGAGCGTTGGTACCTTAAAAAGAAATAAAATACATAGTGCAACACTGTGGCAATATGAAACAAATGAAGCTCCCAAAAGAGCACCTCTATAACTGAAAAATTACAGACTAGAGGGCCACAGATGGAGGCTATAAGGAGGCGGTGTAATCTCTAAAGAGAGAGACACACACGGAGCCCAGGTAAAATCTCACAAATTTATCCAAAAACAATAAAAATGGAGGCTTATGGGATAACAGCATAGAGCGTTGGTGATCAAAACATCACATCACGCCGTCTTTGCTGCTTCAAGCCGCCATGGTGCATCACTGCCTGGAGCCGACACGCCACTTCCGGTATTGCAGCCGATTTGAAGATGATGTCGCGGGATTCCCAGCAGTCTCTCTCCCTCTCGATTGTAGGGTCACGCTCTACGCGTTTCGCCGTTCTAAATGACGGCTTCGTCAGGAGTAGCAGTGACCTGTTACGGGGGTCTTTATATACCCACTATCTTATCAATAACCTCTCCTCCTATAGGATAATTGATATAGCATCCCTAATTGGTGGGCAAATGAGCTAAATGCCCTATCAAGCCGGGATATATTCAGATATTTAAACATTTATCTTAAAACAATTTTTATACATTTATAATAAAGATTTTAATAAAACGGATAAATCAAAAATATAAAAAGATTCTCCTTTACATTCATAAGGCAAGAATCACACATAGAAAATATAAAATAATTCACATTAATTCTATTAGATACATAAATCGCTTAATTCATTCCTAATCCTATTGGCTTTCCGCAATATATAAGGGACGACGATTGTTGCATCTTGGAAATATGAGACAAAGAAAATTGATTAAGAAACGACATAAGATCCAATTTCCAAAGTACCCATATATAAATACATATAATGATGTAGCATATTTTAACCAGAAAACTTTTGACCACACACATCAGGCCAATAGATACACAGTGATATTCTGCAAGGCACAGGCCGGATGACATAAATGGATTCAAGTCAAAAAATACATAAAAATTATATGCAAAATAGCACATGTACATACACATATGCAAAAAATGTGCAAAAAACATATGCAAAAATATATGTGCAAAACATATATCGAAAAAGTGTACAAAATCATACACAAGAAAAACATATGAAGAAACATATGAAAAAACATATGAAAAAAACATATGTAAAAAAACATATGTACAAAACATATGTGAAAAAATCAAAGAAAAGCACTCAATTCAAAGTCCACATTAAGGCCTTGAGGCACTAAAGTTTTTAAAGAAAAAATCCAAAAACTCTCTTTTTTTCAGTGCAACCTTCCTGTCCCCACCTCTCCAATGGGGCAGTACGTGTTCTAGCACTGTGAACCCAAGGCCCGAAGTATCACCCTGATGTTTTAAAATGAAATGATTTGATAAAAAGTGCGTGGTAACTCCTCTTCTAACATTAACAATGTGTTCCAGAATACGTGTTTTTACCGGCCTGGTGGTCTGGCCTACATATTGTAGCCCACATGGGCATTGTATAAGGTAAATCACGCAGTCTGTCTTACATGTAATGTGTTGTTTTATTTGAAATGTCTCTTTTGAGACATTTGACTTGAATCCAAATTTGTCATCAGATCTGTGTCTATATGCTAAGCATGTTGTACAGCCAAAAAAACCTTTTATTTGAGGTAGCCATCTATTCCCCTCTTTAGAAACTTTACGCAGAGCACTCGGTGCTAATTTATTCTTGAGTGTATTTGCTTTTTTGAAAATTACCATTGGTTGTTCAGGAACTATTTCTCCCAATATTGAGTCACTTTTTACAATGTGCCAATGTTTGCGTATGATTTTGACTATTTTATCAGACTGTCTATTAAAGTTTGTTAGAAAAGAAAAGTCAAAAAAAATTTGGGTCTTAACTTTTACTGTATTGCTCAGGAGATCTTTCCTTTCTAGATTCCCTACTTTCTCTACTGCATCCTGGATAATCTTATCCTCATACTTTTTTTCTTTAAATCTATCCTGCAAAAAAAGAGATTGTTTCTGAAAAATGTTGGTATCAGAACAATTTCTCCTGATCCTTCGTAGTTGACCATATGGCACATTTTGTAGCCATTTAGGGTGATGACAACTTGAGGGTGAAATGTAGTTGTTTATATCAACATCTTTAAAGAAAGTGTGTGTACTGATTGCTCCATCGTCAATGAGAACTGTCAGGTCCAGGAAATTAACCCTTTCCCGACTGTACTCACAGGTAAATTTAAGATTGAGTAAGTTGTCATTCAGATAATGGATAAATCTCACCAGACTTTCCTCATCCCCTCTCCAGATAAAGAATATGTCATCTATGTATCTCCGCCACAGGCACAAGTCCGCACCCAGCTCTGCAATGGACCAAATATGGTCTTCCTCCCATGAACCCATGAGAAGATTTGCATAGATGGGTGAAAACTTTGTGCCCATGGCGGTGCCACACTTCTGGAGGTAATATACTCCCTCGAACATAAAATAATTATGTTCGAGGATAAACTTAATCCCATCAAGGATAAAGTTCGCCTGTTCATGAGGCATATCTTGATCTTTTGACAGAGCTATGTCTATAGCCTCATGTCCATCTTTATGGCTAATACAAGTATATAATGACGTTATATCACATGTTGCTAGAAACCACCCTTGTTCCCACACTTGACTATCCAAAATACGCAGGATATCTGTCGTATCTTTCAGATACGATGGAAGTTTTTTCACATATTTTTGCAGGTAAGTATCTATATATGCGGATAGATTAGACGTCAGGGAATCAATACCCGCTACTATGGGTCTTCCTGGGGGATTAACTAGACTCTTGTGGAGTTTTGGGAGGTAATAGAAAATAGGTCTAATGGGATGTTCTCTATACAAAAAAATTATATTCACTCTCAGTTATTACCCCATCAGCTTTCCCTTTATCTAACAGTATTTTTAGTTCGTACAAAAAATCTGAAGTTGGATCTTTTTTTAAAAGTGTATATGTTTGTTTATCACCTAAGATCCGATTGGACTCGGTAATATAGTCATCCCTGTTGATAATCGTGACTCCTCCCCCCTTATCAGCCTGTTTTATAACCACACTGTTGTCTTTTTGAAGGGTTTTGAGGGCTTCTCTTTCGCTTTTATTCAGGTTGTTATCAAATTTATATTCTGACCCAGCCAATTTTTCAAAATCTTTTTGTACCAACTGCGCAAAAACATCTACATTTTTCCCTTTCCCTGGGTTTTTTCCCTTTCATGTGTTTAGGGTAAAATGTGGATGGCAATTTTAACCCAGAGTGTACCATAGTATGTTTATCCTCTGGAGATTGATTAATAGCATCTGTCCTAGAGTCTAGTTTTAGATTCTCACTAGGTCTAAGCCCCACCTCTTTTTGCCTAAAAAAATCTCCTAATTGTTAATTTTCTTAAAAATCTTTGTGCATCTAAAAAGTGGCCGAAGCTGCTTGAACCCAGTGGGGGCAAACTTCAGACCTCTTGAGATGAGAGACTCTGCAGGTTTTGTTAGTACTTTAGAACTCAGATTGAAGATATTCTTACCTATCTCCTGCTTTTTTTGAGGGATTTCTTTTTTTCCCCTTCTCCGTTTTCGTCGTTTCTTTCTTTTTCTCTTTTTCTCTTTTCCGAGGAGGGGTCTCTTTCCATCAGCGGAGCACAAGAATTTACTCCCTGAAAAAAAGTTGACCCCCCCCTCCCCTAAAAAATCCTTTTTATTTTTAAGTTTGAGCCAACCCTTCTGAAACATTTTATCTCTTTGGACTTCTCTCTGTTCTCTTCTATTGCATATATTTATTTCCCCTTCTGAGTCATAATCTATACTCATTGTTCTTTTCGGAGTTAATTCTATGCTTACTTGTGTTTTGGCATATCTATTACCCTGTTGGTGGGGGGTTTTGTATGGTTTTGTCCTCCAATTATCCCTCTCAGGGCTCTTCCTAGATTTTTTGGGGGGTATATTTTCTAGGTTTTTTCCCTTCTTTGGGCTTATCTTTTTTAGGTGGAGGTTTTTTAGGAGTTTTTTTTCTTTTCAACTTCTTTTTTAGCAATAGGTTCAACTTTTTCAGGTTTTTCGAGTTTTCTAGGGGGACCATCCTTATAGTCCTCCTCATCTCTTAGGATTTTTTTTTACTTTCTTTGTAATAGTCTCTTTCCAGATTTTATCCAATTTGCTTTGCAAATGGGTGTCTTTCTCTTTAAAGAGTACAGTCTGGGGGCTTCCGGTGACGTCACCAGACATGGCAGCGTTTTAGGAGAGCTCTGTGGACCCCTATGTATAATTAATAAAATAAACACCTTTACCCTAAGCTTTGCGGACCCAGCCCTGGTGCATCACAGAGCGACGGAGAGACTGATTCGGCCGATCCGTCGATCAGCTTTGGGAGACCCCCCTGCGAGTCGCGGGCCCGGCGGAGGGAAGAGGCGGCGAGGCACTGTGTGTCCCGCGAGGTCTGGGACCGGGGAATCGGCGGCGGATGGGGACGGAGCTCCCCCTGCCTTTAGAGCCAGAAGGACGCTCGCTGCAGCCTCCCGCGGCCGCGAGGAGCGGTAAGGAGGAAGTAAATAAATAAATCCCGGATCGGAGGATCTGTGGGAGAGGGGGGACGCCGGGAGGGGGTGGACCCTGGTGGCGTGGCTGAAGAGGGAGAGGCGGCCATCTTGAAGAGGCCCCTCTCGGAGGTCCCAGCACCCCACAAAGTGCACTTACTGTTGTCAGAAGCACTGAGTCCCATATCACTGCAGCAGCCCAGACACAATACCACAGAATAAATAAATAAATAACTCTGTCTCGCTCCTCCATAAGGACCCCCAGGTGCCTGCACCGTCCTTACGCCTCGCCCCCCTGGACCACCACCTTTCCCCTAACGTTTAAGGCCCCAAGCAAACATCCCCAGAAGGGGGAACACCGCGGCAATGCAGTCACGGCAGAAAAAAGCCTCAACTCTGGCGGTAACTAAATACTTCCCGCCGGCACCGAGAAGCCCAGGTGCAGCGCCTGACAACCAAGATGGCGCCGACGCACACGGCTCCCCCACCACTGCAAGCGACCGCCACGACTGTGGAAAGTTAATAACAGAAGCATACCTTGAGGATTTAATGACATCCCTCCACAACAAACTCTATTCCCTCAACTGCAACAGGATCTCTAGGCAGCCGTCACTGAGCTCAAGGGGGAGATCTCAGGCCTGACCGAGAGAACCACCGAGTTCGAGACAAAACAGGGAGAGCTCTCCAGAGGCTAATGGAGGCCGAAGACGAATTATTTCCTGGGGGAAGAGGTGGATGGGCCTAAAAGACGCGATAGAAACCAGAGAACAGGGACAGGAGACAGAACTTGCGGATCCGCAACTGTACCTGAGGCTGTTCTCCCTGACCTCATCCAGCCGTGCCTCCTGGACCTTTTCTCCTCCCTGTTGGAGATGTGGAACCCAGAGACATGGAGAGGACCGGGCCCACCGAGCCCTTGGCCCCCGGTCGGAGGACCCGAACAGAAGAACCTGATTGTACAAAATTCCACAGCTACACCACCAAGGAACGAATCCTGACGGCTTGCCGAGAAAAAGGAGACATTATCTTCCAAGGGAAAGATACAAGTCTACCGACCTGTCCAGAACCACCGTTAACAGGCGAAAGGAACTCAAACCTTTAACGCTGCTCCTGCGCGACAAAATCCCCGGCAGCGCAGACGGCCCACCTCATCATGAGAGAGATTATTTAAAGACAGCACGCCCCTGAGGGCTGCGGGAGACGAAGCCATTGCCGAACTCGCGCCTGAGGACCACTCCACTGAGTGCACCTTGACGACGCACCCAGTACCCATTCTCATTGGAGACCCACCTGCCCCCACCATAGAGAACTGGCCAGAGGACCAAGAAGCGAGACGAGGGCCGGTTGTGGCTTTTGGGTGGGTGGGGGGGGGGCTGGAGATCCCGGGAGGAGAGCTTACTTGGAGCGAAGGGGGCCCCCTCTCTTGGGAGAACCGACGAGAGGAACGCGCGCCAGCTGCAGAGAGCGTACCCGTTCCTGAAGACGGTCTGTGGGGGGAGGGGGGGTGGTTTGGTGCGGGGCTAGACTCCATGGGCCACGCAAAGGACTGTCGCTATCCATAGCCTTACAAAACGTATCTGCCCCCCCCCCCGTGCCTCCCCCCCCCCTGCCTGTTTGTGTCCAGGCCCCCCTCCCCCCCCTCCCCGTCACCTCCCCCCCCTCCCCCCGCAAACAAGAGGTCGGCTAAGACCTACAGACAGCCCTCCTCTGTCAGCAAATCGCCCCAACAGATATAGCACTGTATAAGATAGCTGTGTGTTCATTATGGTTTATGCTTGTTAGAGTTAAAAAGTTAAATATGATGTTAATGTCGAAATGTCTATCCGAGGGACTCGTTTTTAAACTGATCTGCCATGCTGGGAACTACCGTTTGCGTTACCTGAATGTATGCTTATGCAAAGAATCACCTGTCTCCACTCGTCATCACAGGCCACCCCTACCCCGCTATGGAGCGCCCTCCCCCCTCCTCCCCCTCCTCTCTCTCCTTCTCCTGTTGGCTATATACACATAGGAAAGGTTCTTGAAAAAAACCATTAGAGGGTCCACACCCTCTTGGACGGCCAGTCTGTACTCCGGGTCACCCCCCCAAGGACCTAAGTCCGAATGCCGGTCGCAATTCCGGCTACACCCTATTGGGGTGCCCCAGCCCCCAACCTTTTTCTCTCTGCCTGCTGGTGCTGTCCCAGCAGTCCTTTACCCTTCCCGTCCACCCTCTCCACTCCACCCCCCCCACACACGATGACCCAGGTCCAGACAACAGGTCACCCTCTTCCGCCAGAGATGTCCTTACCTACCCCACAGACACAGTATCAGTCACGGTCCCCCGGTTGGGAAAGGGGTGATTCCGCAAAGTCCCCTTCAAGGTAACAAAAATGGCTAATCAGGCCCCAATCAAAGTTATTCTCCTTAACGTTAAAGGACTACAGAGCCATAGGAAGAGAAAACTAGCTCTCCAGGAGATGAAAAGATCCCAGGAGATATCATCTTTCTCCAGGAGACACACTTCACAGACCACGAGCCGTCTAAAATATTTAATAATACATTCCCGCTGGCTATTATTTCCTCTTTCAGTAGCAAGAAACGAGGGGTAGCCATTTAATCCCCAGGGAACCCCATTCAATTTCGACAAAAATTTTCAGACCCAGGTGGTAGAGTTCTTGTGGTATATGATGCTCACTGGCAGGCACGGCATCGCCCGGGTCACCTCTACCGCCACCAACGAGAACCAAGCAGATTTTCTGAAACAGTCCAACACAATCAACCTACCTACCTCTCCTCATTGATAGTGGGGGGTGACCTAAACATGGCCTTAAAACCCACTGGATAGATAAGACACTCCTTTTAACCACACCACACGGTACTATCCCTAAAGATGGTGAACAGCATTTAGAGCAATATCAAAGATTTTTCCCTAGTGGACTTGGAGATCCCAACATCAGGGCCAAGGACTATATCTTTTACTCCGCACCCCACCACTATTCTCTTTGTCGCATGATTACCTTTTACAACCAAGAATGTCCTTGGAGGCCTCCCAAAAAACGGATATAGGCCCGATCACATGGTCGGATCATGCCCCATCTCATTAACTCTCTCCAGTTCCGTTCACAAAGTCGAGCCCATTTAACTGGAAACTAAATGATTCATTATTGAATCACCCGAAATAGAGAGAGAAATCAAGTCAGCCCTATCAGAGTACTTCAGGAACAACAGGTTCAGTCCCATCCTCATCGTACTATGGGAAGCCCATAGGCAACCATCAAGGTACTTTTATCTCCATAGCATCCCATAGAGAAAAAACTAAGGCAAAACTACTCAAGACTTGACAGAGAAAATAATCAAACTAGAACAGCAACACAAACCAACCCTCGGGAAAATATACAAAACCTTACTACCGCAAGAAACGATTTGAAAAAGATCCAACTAGAGGTGTCGAAAAAGCCCTTCGATGGACTAACCAGAGATACTATGATAAGGGCAATAAAGCTGACAGACTATTGGCCAGTAAATTAGAGGGGTACAAAAAAGGCCCCAAATAACTGCTATCAAGAACAGGTCAGGTCACATATTATATAATGACAGACACATTGCGGAGGAATTCACTAAATTTTATACCAACTATACAACCTCAAACTCAAGAGGAAAATATAGCGCATCAAGGCTACAGCAGTCTCGAACTATTTAGATAGCTGCAACCTCCTCCTTAACAGAGAAGGAGAACGAGACACTGAATGGGAAAATTACAAAAGAGGAATTGGCAGACGCGGTAAAAGCTCTAAACTATCCCAAAGCCCCCGGCCCTGATGGATTCACAAACGCCTACTACAAAGAGTTTTCTCCCATCCTATCCTACTTGCTGACTTGTTCAACTCCTTTATGGAAGGTGACCCCATACCACATCAATGTCATTGGCTAACCTAGCAATAATCCACAAAGAGGGAGAGACCAAATGCAATGTGGGGTTACCGCCCCATATCGCTGTTGAACACGACCTCAAGCTATACAGCAAAATACTAGCTAACAGAATAAATCCCATCCTACCCAGACTTATCCATAACGACTAAGTGGATTTGTCTCGGGCCGTCAGGCCTCGGACAAAACACCCCAAATAATATATATAATAGATCACATTAACCTTACAAACACCAAGGCAGTTCTCCTGACTTTAGACGCAGAGAAGGCGTTTGACAGAATCAATTGGCTATTCCTAGACAAAACCTTACAAAAATTTGGTTTCAGGGATTCATTTCTAGAGGGGGTCCGAGCAGTATACCAAAATCCATCAGCAGCAATCAAACTCCCGGGAGGTACAGCGCACAAGATTTCCAATAACAAATGGTACAAGGCAGGGCTGTCCTTTATCCCCTCTCCGCTTCGCCCTGACGATCGAACCCCTGGCGGCCAAAATACGCGAGAGCACAAACATCCAGGGCGTACCAATTGGCGATCCAAATGACAAATCTCGCTTTTGGCCGACGACATAATACTGTCCCTAACTCACCCCCAAACATCGCTTCCAATCTCCATAAAGAATTTGTGAGTTCGTCAAAATTTCGGCTACAAATTAATAATGACAAATCAAAGCCCTACAACTTAAATGTTTCAGAATCGGACATTACTTACTGAAACTGAACTTAATTATAGATGGAGTTCCTCATACATTAAATACCTGGGAGTGAATATATCAGGCAACTACCAGCAGTGTACAAATATATACGTTACCCGGCTTTATTCAGGAAAATCAAAAAAGACCTGGATAAATGGGAAGACTACCAGATCTCATGGATTGGAAGGATGTCTCGGTAAAGATGAATATACTCCCAGATGTTTATACTATTTCCAGACACTCCCGATCCATGTTCCCAGCCCTGAACTCAAAAACATCCAGAATAGAATGTTTAATTTCATCTGGAGGGCAAACAGCCCAGGGTTGCCAGATCGGTCCTCCTGACGTCAAGAGGAAAAGGGGGTCTGGGTGTCCCAGATATCACAAAGTACTATTTAGCGGCCCAGTTGACAAGCTAGTGTGGAACGCAGACCGGTCTCTATTGCTGGCGAGATATTGAATCCCACTATGTTAAGACGCCTTCTCTGCAGCCCACCTTTGGTGGCATAGACAAGGGGGATAGACCACCCGTAGGTTCGACCTTGGTGCCACCAGACCACCTGGGAATTTTGGCGGAAATGCAGATCAAAGTTTAAACTAACTGCTCCAGGCTCGCTGCTTACTCCGATCCACAACATCCCCATTTCCCCCCAGGATGTGAACCAAACAGTTCGACTACTTCCGTCTGAAGGGGGTTAGGGTGGTTGCCGCCTACTGAGCGATGGAAGGCTGCTGAACTTCCACAGAATTGCAAACAAAACACGAGGGCCCAGAATTGAGCCCATTTAAGTATCCTCCAAATTAGACATTATCTCCAAAAATTGTCCCCAAAATTTGAGTATCCTCCCCTCACCAGCTTTGAGAGGCTCTGCCGAACTGTACACATCAAAAAGCATTGATCTCTAACATATACGCTGGTATGGAGAGAACAGCAGGCCCCTCCACTCATGACTACAGGTCCAATGGGAGGCGGAACTGAGTATAGATATAGATAGAGAAACTGGGAGGATATGTGGACGCTGCTTCAGGAACTTCCATCTGTACCAAAGAGAATATCTACAAAATCATGTCATGGTATCTTACCCAGCAGATTGAAGCAAATCTCCCCCCTGTCCTCAATCTATGTTGGAGAGGCTGTGGACAGAGAGGAGACATGGCCCACATTTGGGTGGTCATGCCCAAAATCCAAAAATTCTGGCTCTCTATCCAAATTTTAATCCAGAGGTAACTACCTCACATTAGCCCTAGATCCACTGACGTTCCTCCTGGGCAGGCCAATAGAGGAAATTGACCCCCATTAGGAAATTAATCTCCTCCATCCTTACCGCGGCTAGGTGTGCTGTGGCATTCTCCTGGAGAAAGATCCCCCGCCCCCCTCCATTCAGGCGGTTAAGAGAAGAATAGATGATGTAATCTCATGAACGTCTGACGGCGTTTCTCAAACGCAAGACTGCAAGTCACTACAAAATTTTGGACCCTGGGAGATTCACTGACACCCAAGAGAATCTGATAGAAGAAATTATGACCACCCAGACCACAGCTGAAGGACACCAGGGTCATGGGGCGGGAGGCTCACCCCCCCCCCATCTCCATACTCACCCCCTCTCCCCCTCGATTCCCCCCCCCCTCTTTTTTCAGACCTCTCGCTCCCCTGGTCACCCGGTTGACCCAGAGTCGCGCCACTCTTGGCGGTACACCCCCCCCCTTCAACATGGAAAATTTGAAAATCAAAGTGTATTAGGATATTGCGACATATATATGCCTGTAAATTTGTCTGTTTCCTAATAAAATGTTTAAAAAAAAGAGTACAGTCTGGATCAAATTACCAATCCTCTCTTCAATTTCCTTCACCTCTATCTAGAAAGATTTCATCCTCCAGATCTATGGATGGATCTTTTTTTAAGTCTGAGACTCTTGGGACTCTCCCATTTAAGACATATTGTTCTAAAAATGTATATCCTCCCCAAAAATTATATCTTTAATCAGCAACCTCTCCAATTTTTCAAATTCAGCTTCTAAAGTTGTAGCCTCCCCAATAATGGGGGCATTATCTAGATCTAATTTAGAATATTCTTGAAGTCCACAGATTTTGTGTTCTTCTGGAAAAAATATTGGAGGGGTTGCTATCTGATCAATTTTCTTTGTCTCATATTTCCAAGATGCAACAATCGTCGTCCCTTAATTTGCGGAAACCATAGAGATTAGGAATGAATTAAGCGATTTATGTATCTAATAGAATTAATTGTAATTATTTTATATTTTCTATGTGTGATTCTTGCCTTATGAATGTAAAGGATATCTTTTTATATTTTGGATTTATCCGTTTATTAAAATCTTTATTATATGTATAAATAGTTTCAGAATAAATGTTTAAATATCTGAATATATCCCGGCTTGATAGGGCATTTAGCTCATTTGCCCACCAATTAGGATGCTAATATCAATATCCTATAGGAGGAGAGGTTTTTGATAAGATAGTGGGTATATAAAGACCCCCGTAACAGGTCACTGCTACTCTCTGACAAGCTGTCATTTAGAACGGCGAACGCTTAGAGCGTGAACCCTACAATCGATAGGTGAGAGAGACTGCTGGGAATCCCGCGACTTCATCTTCAAATCGGCTGCGCAATACCGGAAGTGACGTGTCGGCTCCATTACTGGAGTGACTGTCTGGCTCCAGCATGATGCACCATGGCGGCTTGAAGCAGCAAAGACGGCGTGATGTGATTTTTTTGATCACCAACGTTCTATGCTGTTATCCCATTGGGATCCCGTAAGCCTCCATTTTTATTTTTTTGGATAAATTTGAGAGATTTTACCTTGGCTCCGTGTGTGTCTCTCTCTTAGAGATCACACCTCCTCCTTATAGCCTCCATCTGTGGCCCTCTAGTCTGTAATTTTTTCGAGTTATAGAGGTGCTCTTTGGGAGCTTATTTGTTTCATATTGCCACAGTGTTGCACTATGTATTTTATTTCTTTTTAAGTACCAACGCTCCCCTGGTTCTTCTTTGTCCTTGTTCGTGTGGACCTTTAAAAACAGTCCTTCTTCAAGGGTTTGAGTGTTCTTTTGTTCCTTTATTATTTGCATGTGATTTCATTTTTGCATTTTATTCGGTCTTTTTTGTTTACACAATATTAGTATTCACTTGTACTACGTTTAGTTGATAATATATGGAGCGCCATCTAGTTTGTTCGTGCTATCTCTATAGGCTAACAGCATAAAAACACACCTATCAAAAATTAGCATGTGAGTCAGCATAATAATACAATGTATTCAACACGTAGTCTATTTGACATGTATTGCACATACATAACAGCGTCATTACACATTACGTAGTTCATAACAAATCGCACTGTAATAAATGTATCGTAATATTAACTAAAAACGATATATAAACAGTACATATATAAAATATACCATTAAAACACTTCATATGTGTTATAGAGAGATATGGGTATATATGCATATCTCAAAAGGAACAATAAAAGCAATCTATAACGAAAATATCAGTCTGACAATGAGTAGGTTGTCCCCAAACAACATAGCGATTGAACAGCAACTACTAATACTTCTACTAATAAGGGCCATTCTATACAGCGTGCGGCCGCGCGTTCCTATGCGAACGCGCGTGCGAGTGCCGCATGCTTTTCATGTATATAGAGCCGGGACTGCAGTTAGGGTATATGGTGTGTGGTATGTTGTGTTATATTGTGCGTGTATGTGTGTGCATGGGTTGTGTGAGTGAAAGTAAGTTCCTAGATAGATTTTTTTTTAAAGAAAAAAAGTTTAATAAATATATATTTTTTTGTTTTACAATCCTGACACACACACACACACACACACACACACACCCACACACACACACACACACACACACACACCACACCACACAACAACACAACACACACACCACACACACACAACACACACCACAACCCACACACACCCACACACACCGATTGAGTTCTCCTCAGAAAGTTTATCACCTAAGAAAAAGGGGAGAAAGAAGAAACAAAAAAATGATTTAATATACTGTATGATCCAAAAACATGTGGTTAAAATACATATCACTGTCCATACAATGCTTAAAAAAGGCAAAAAGGTGGCTCCAACCCCAAGGGTGCAGTGAACGTTTTGATCATAATGGACTCTCAATCTATACCACACTTAATCCCGGGGGGTTCAGAGTTTCTAGCATAAAGATCAAAATGTTTTGCGTTTCAGCAGCTCTTGTTCTCTATCCCCTCCAATGGGGGAGGACGCGCTCAATTCCCGTAAACTTAAAACCTGACCCATCCCCTTGGTTGATGGTTAAAAGTGATTAGACAGAAGGGTGAGTGTGACCTTACGCCTATATTTCCAATACGCTTCGATTTTGTTCTAATATTCACCTGTCCAACATATGCAGCCCACATGGGCACTCGATTAAATAAATAATGTAATCTGTCTTACAGGTGATATGATACTAGTTGGGTAGTTAGCAGCCACTCCTGAGGAAGCCTTTATACCCTACAACGCGAAACGCGTCGAGCGTGCTTAGAGGTGTCTAAGGGAAGAATCCGAGGCATCCATCGGTGTTCCCCACCATACCAGCGGTGACGTCGTGACCGGAAGTGCGCTGCGGACCCATACGGACCACCGCCTTTTCTCTAACGTCCACAGCCCCAGGCAAACATCCCCAGAAGGGGGAACACCGCGGCAATGCAGTCGCGACAGAAAAAAGCCTCAAGTCCGGCGGTAACTAAATACTTCCCGCCGGCGCAGAGAAGCCCAGGCGCGGCGCCTGACAACCAAGATGGCGCCGACGCACGCGGCTCCCCCACCACTGCAAGCGACCGCCAAGACAGAGGAGAGTTCATAACAAAAACATATCTTGAGGATTTAATGACATCCCTCCACAACAAACTCTATTCCTCACTGCAACAGGATCTCTAGGCAGCCGTCACGGAGCTCAAGGGGGAGATCTCAGGCCTGACCGAGAGAACCACCGAGTTCGAGACAAAACAGGGAGAGACTCTCCAGAGGCTAATGGAGGCCGAAGACGAAGTATTTCGGCTGGGGGAAGAGGTGATGGGCCTAAAAGACGCGATAGAAGACCAGGAGAACAGGGACAGGAGACAGAACTTGCGGATCCGCAACGTACCTGAGGCTGTTCTCCCTGACCTCATCCAGCCGTGCCTCCTGGAACTTTTCTCCTCCCTGTGTGGAGATGTGGAACCCAGAGACATGGAGATAGACCGGGCCCACCGAGCCCTTGGCCCCCGGTCGGAGGACCCGAACAGAAGAAGAGACCTGATTGTAAAATTCCACAGCTACACCACCAAGGAACGAATCCTGACGGCTTGCCGAGAAAAAGGAGACATTATCTTCCAAGAGGAAAGAATACAAGTCTACGGCGACCTGTCCAGAACCACCGTTAACAGGCGAAAGGAACTCAAACCTTTAACGCTGCTCCTGCGCGACAAAATCCCCGGCAGCGCAGACGGCCCACCTGCATCATGGAGAGAGATTATTTGAAAGACAGCACGCCCCTGAGGGGCTGCGGGAGACGAAGCCATTGCCGAACTCGCGCCTGAGGACCACTCCACTGAGTGCACCTTGACGACGCACCCAGTACCCAAGTCTCATTGGAGACCCACCTGCCCCACCATAGAAGACTGGCACGAGAGGACCAAGAAGCAGAGACGAGGGCCGGTTGTGGCTTTTGGGTGGGGTGGGGGGGGGGCTGGAGATCCCGGGAGGAGAGCTTACTTGGAGCCGAAGGGGGCCCCCTCTCTTGTGGAGAACCGACGAGAGGAAGTCGCGGCGCCAGCTGCAGAGAGCCGTACCCGTTCCTGAAGACGGTCTGTGGGGGGAGGGGGGGTGGTTTGGACGGGGCCTGACTCCCATGGGCCACGCAAAGGACTGTCGGCTATCCATAGCCTTACAACGTATCTGCCCCCCCCCCCTTGCCTCCCCCCCCCCCCTGCCTGTTTGTGTCCAGGCCCCCCTCCCCCCCTCCCTCACCTCCCCCCCCCCTCCCCGCCGCAAACAAGAGGTCGACTAAGAGACCTACAGACAGCCCTCCTCTGTCAGCAAATCGGCCCCACAGAATAGGCACTGTATAAGATAGCTGTGTGTTCATTATGGTTTATGCTTGTTAGAGTTAAAAAGTTAAATATGATGTTAATGTCGAAATGTCTATCCAGAGGGACTCGTTGTTATAACTGATCTGCCATGCTGGGAAACTACCGTTTGCGTTACCTGAATGTATGCTTATGCAAAAGATCACCTGTCTCACTCGATCATCACAGGCCACCCCTACCCCGCTATGGAGCGCCCTCCCCCCGCCTCCCCCTCTCTCTCTCCTTCTCCCTGTTGGCTATATACACATAGGGAAAAGGTTCTTGAAAAAAAACCATTAAGGGGTCCACACCCTCCTGGACGAGCCAGTCTGTACTCCCGGGTCTACCCCCCAAGGACCCTAAGTCCGAATGCCGGTACGCAATTCCGGCTACACCCTATTGGGGGTGCCCCCAGGCCCCCAACCTTTTTCTCTCTGCCTGCTGGTGCTGTCCCAGCAGTCCTTTACCCTTCCCGTCCACCCTCTCCACTTCCACCCCCCCGACACCGATGACCCAGGTCCAGACAACAGGTCACCCTCTTCCGCCAGAGATGTACTTACCTACCCCACAGACACAGTAATCAGTCACGGTCCCCCGGTTGGGAAAGGGGTGATTCGCAAAGTCCCCTTCAGAGATAACAAAAATGGCTAATCAGGCCCCAATCAAAGTTATCTCCCTTAACGTTAAAGGACTACAGAGCCATAGGAAGAGAAAACTAGCTCTCCAGGAGATGAAAAGATCCCAAGGAGATATCATCTTTCTCCAGGAGACACACTTCACAGACCACGAGCCGCCTAAAATATTTAATAATACATTCCCGCTGGGCTATTATTCCTCGTTCAGTAGCAAGAAACGAGGGGTAGCCATTTTAATCCGCCAGGGAACCCCATTCAATTTCGACAAAAAAGTTTCAGACCCAGGTGGTAGATTTCTTGTGGTATATGGCTCACTGGCAGGCACGGCGATCGCCCTGGTCAACCTCTACGCACCAAACGAGAACCAAGCAGAGTTCTTGAAAACAGTCCTAAACACAATCAACCCTACCTACCTATCCTCATTGATAGTGGGGGGTGACCTAAACATGGCCTTAAACCCACTGGAGGATAAGACACTCCTTTTTAACCACACACACACGGTACTATCCCTAAAGATGGGAACAGCATTTAGAGCAATTATCAAAGATTTTTCCCTAGTGGACGTTTGGAGATCCCAACATCAGGGCCAAAGGGACTATATCTTTTACTCCGCACCCCACCAGACCTATTCTCGCATTGATTACCTTTTTACAACCAAGAATGTCTTGGAGGCCTCCCAAAAAACGGATATAGGCCCGATCACATGGTCGGATCATGCCCCTATCTCATTAACTCTCTCAGTTCCGTTCACAAAGTCGAGCGCATTTAACTGGAAACTAAATGATTCATTATTGAATCACCCGGAAATAGAGAGAGAAATCAAGTCAGCCCTATCAGAGTACTTCAGGAACAACTCAGGTTCAGTCCCATCCTCAGCGGTACTATGGGAAGCCCATAAGGCAACCATCAGAGGTACTTTTATCTCCATAGCATCCCATAGGAAAAAAACTAAGGCAAAACTACTCAAAGACTTGACAGAGAAAATAATCAAACTAGAACAGCAACACAAATCCAACCCCTCGGGGAAAATATACAAAACCTTAACTACCGCAAGAAACGAGTTGAAAAAGATCCAACTAGAGGATGTCGAAAAAGCCCTTCGATGGACTAACCAGAGATACTATGATAAGGGCAATAAAGCTGACAGACTATTGGCCAGTAAATTAAGAGGGGTACAAAAAAGGCCCCAAATAACTGCGATCAAGAACAGGTCAGGTCACATATTATATAATGACAGACACATTGCGGAGGAATTCACTAAATTTTATACCAAACTATACAACCTCAGAACTCAAGAGGAAAATAATAGAGCATCAAGGCTAACAGCAGTCTCGAACTATTTAGATAGCTGCAACCTCCCATCCTTAACAGAGAAGGAGAACGAGACACTGAATGGGAAAATTACAAAAGAGGAATTGGCAGACGCGGTAAAAGCTCTAAAACTATCCAAAGCCCCCGGCCCTGATGGATTCACAAACGCCTACTACAAGAGGTTTCTCCCATCCCTATCTCCTTACTTGCTGGACTTGTTCAACTCCTTTATGGAAGGTGACCCCATACCAGCATCAATGTCATTGGCTAACCTAGCAATAATCCACAAAGAGGGGAGAGACCAAATGCAATGTGGGAGTTACCGCCCCATATCGCTGTTGAACAACGACCTCAAGCTATACAGCAAAATACTAGCTAACAGAATAAATCCCATCCTACCCAGACTTATCCATAACGACTAAGTGGGATTTGTCTCGGGCCGTCAGGCCTCGGACAACACCCGCAAAATTATAAATATAATAGATCACATTAACCTTACAAACACCAAGGCAGTTCTCCTGAGCTTAGACGCAGAGAAGGCGTTTGACAGAATCAATTGGCTATTCCTAGACAAAACCTTACAAAAATTTGGTTTCAGGGATTCATTTCTAGAGGGGGTCCGAGCAGTATACCAAAATCCATCAGCAGCAATCAAACTCCCGGGAGGTACAGCGCAAAGATTTCCAATAACAAATGGTACAAGGCAGGGCTGTCCTTTATCCCCTCTCCTCTTCGCCCTGACGATCGAACCCCTGGCGGCCAAAATACGCGAGAGCACAAACATCCAGGGCGTACCAATTGGCGATCCAAATGACAAAATCTCGCTTTTGGCCGACGACATAATACTGTCCCTAACTCACCCCCAAACATCGCTTCCCAATCTCCATAAAGAATTGGTGGAGTTCGTCAAAATTTCGGACTACAAAATTAATAATGACAAATCAGAAGCCCTACACTTAAATGTTTCAGAATCGGACATTAGCTTACTGAAACTGAACTTTAATTATAGATGGAGTTCCTCATACATTAAATACCTGGGAGTGAATATATCAGGCAACTACCAGTCATTGTACAAATATAATTACCCGGCTTTATTCAGGAAAATCAAAAAAGACCTGGATAAATGGGAAGACTACCAGATCTCATGGATTGGAAGGATGATCTCGGTAAAGATGAATATACTCCCCAGATTGTTATACTATTTCCAGACACTCCCGATCCATGTTCCCAGCCCTGAACTCAAAAACATCCAGAATAGAATGTTTAATTTCATCTGGAAGGGCAAACAGCCCAGGGTTGCCAGATCGGTCCTCCTGACGTCAAGAGGAAGAGGGGGTCTGGGTGTCCCAGATATCACAAAGTACTATTTAGCGGCCCAGTTGAGGCAAGCCGTAGTGTGGAACGCAGACCCGGGTCTCTATTGCTGGCGAGATATTGAATCCCACTATGTTAAGACGCCTTCTCTGCAGGCCCACCTTTGGTGCATAGACAAGGGGGATAGACCACCCGTAGGTTCGACCTTGGTGCCACCAGACACACCTGGGAAGTTTGGCGGAAATGCAGATCAAAGTTTAAACTAACTGCTCCAGGCTCGCTGCTTACTCCGATCCACAACAATCCCCATTTCCCCCCAGGATGTGAACCAAACAGTTCGACTACTTCCGTCTGAAGGGGGTTAGGGTGGTTGCCGACCTACTGAGCGATGGAAGGCTGCTGAACTTCCAAGAATTGCAAACAAAACACGAGGGCCCAGAATTGAGCCCATTTAAGTATCTCCAAATTAGACATTATCTCCAAAAATTGTCCCCAAAATTTGAGTATCCTCCCCTCACCAGCTTTGAGAGGCTCTGCCGAACTAGTACACATCAAAAAGCATTGATCTCTAACATATACGCTGGTATGGAGAGAACAGCAGGCCCCTCCACTCATGACTACATGTCCAAGTGGGAGGCGGAACTGAGTATAGATATAGATAGAGAAGACTGGGAGGATATATGGGACGCTGCTTCAGGAACTTCCATCTGTACCAAAAAGAGAATATCTACAAAATCATGTTCCACTGGTATCTTACCCCAGCTAGATTGAAGCAAATCTACCCCCTGGCCTCAGATCTATGTTGGAGAGGCTGTGGACAGAGAGGAGACATGGCCCACATTTGGTGGTCATGCCCAAAAATCCAAAAATTCTGGCTCTCTATCCAAATTTTAATCCAGGAGGTAACTAGCCTCACATTAGCCCTAGATCCACTGACGTTCCTCCTGGGCAGGCCAATAGAGGAAATTGACCGCCCAGTAGGAAAATTAATCTCCTCCATCCTTACCGCGGCTAGGTGTGCTGTGGCATTCTCCTGGAGAAAGATCCCCCCCCCCCTCCATTCAGGCGGTTAAGAGAAGAATAGATGATGTAATGCTCATGGAACGTCTGACGGCGTTTCTCAAACGCAAGACTGCAAGTCACTACAAAATTTGGGAACCCTGGGAGATTCACTGACACCCAAGAGAATCTGATAGAAGAAATTATGACCACCCAGACCACAGCCTGAAGGACACCAGGGTCAATGGGGCGGGGGAGGCTCACCCCCCCCCCCCCCCCC